>ONZH01002556.1:147500-267994 GCA_900303285.1 Rhinella marina
TCTCCGGTATGGGAACGCAACCAAACAGAACAGAATGCATTTTGGAGCTCTCTGTTGACAATGAATGGGGACAAAACGGAAGCGATTTTGTCCAATATTGAGACTCTGACGGATCTCAATACCGGAAAACAGAAACACTAGTGTTAAAGTAGCCTAAGTGGTGAAGTCCTTTATTTACCAGTGCAAAGTTTCAGTCCTCTTAGGCCAGGTTTACATCACCTTTTTATTTTCTCTTCTGATCTGTCAGAAGAACAGATAGAAAAAGGATCTTTTATTTTGATCATCCGTTATGCTCATTTTACATCTGTTTTAGCCATTTCCATCCGAGATCCGTTATTTTAGACAGACAGAAAAAGTACTTTGTGGACTTTTTCTCCCAACTAAAATAATGGATCTCAAACAGAAATTGATTAATGGATAAAATTAATGCAAAATGTACATAACGGATGGTAAAAAAAAAAAAAAGAATCATTTTTCATTTTTTCTGATGGATCAATGAAACAGTGTGGATGTGAATCTACACTTACTGGGACTTTTCTCAAACACTGCAAAGGTGTAACTGTGCAGTATACATAGATCCAAACATTAACTGGACAATAAATATATAACAAATATATCATAAAATATATATAATAATATAAAATATTATTCAAGTGATAAAAAGTGAATCTCTCGCTATCCCAATCTGTAATGACAACCTGTTACATAACCTAATAACAATTACAATCTACATGTTATACGATAAGATAAAACATAATCGTGTATACCTAAGCATGGAATGCCGATACACTAACCATTATCAACCCACAGCTTTGTGTCTATACATATGACTCATGGTGTCTCCGGCGTATCAAACATTATAC
The DNA here is from genome assembly GCA_900303285.1 of Rhinella marina. Lineage (NCBI taxonomy): Eukaryota > Metazoa > Chordata > Amphibia > Anura > Bufonidae > Rhinella > Rhinella marina. The sequence continues at coordinate 148,364 of ONZH01002556.1, forward strand.
TTCACGTCAGGGCTGAGAACGTATGTGATCCAGCATCATCCAAGTCTCAGACTCGTACGAATCAAATGATGATTATAATTACCATGGTAATGATAAATAAATGAATGAATGAAGCACCTAGTGCATCTGTGAGTGAAGCCATTGGCATAATGCCCACACTGTCAGTGTTCGTGTTCAGTGATTTCCATCAGTGATTGTGAGCCAAAACCAGGTGTGGCTCTAAACACAAAACAGGTGCAGATCTTTCCCTCATACCTTATCTGTGGAGGCTTATCTGTGACCAAACACTGACGCAGGAATGAGGCTTAAGGCTACTTTCACACTAGCGTTTTTAAAGTCCGGTATTGAGTTCCGTCATAGGGGCTCAATACCGGAATAAAACGCTTCAGTTTTGTCCCCATTCATTGTCAATGGGGACAAAACTGAACTGAAGACAACGGAATGCTCCTGAAAGCATTCTGTTCCGTCTTCAGACCGGAGAGCAAACCGCAGCATACTGCGGTTTGCACTCCGGTCCAGGCATCCGCACCAAGACGGATCCGGAATGACCCCCAATGCAAGTCAATGAAGGCGGATCCGTCTGGTGTGACCACAATGGTAACCGGATCCGCCCTCCATTGACTGTCAATGGAGTTCATGACGGATCCGGCTACACATACACACATACAGACATAGACATACACATAAACATACACAGACATATACACATACAAATACACATACATACTTACATGCTCCCCGGCAGGTCTTCAGAGCGGCGTAGGGACAGGTCGGCGCGCACAGATGACGATTCCACCAGTCGCCCAGCAGAGGGCGCTGTGGGGAATCGTCACCTGTGCGAGCTGTCCTGCTCCTCCGGCGCTCCGAAGACCTGCCGGGAGCATGTAAGTATGTATGTGTATTTGTATGTGTATATGTGTGTGTATGTTTATGTGTATGTATGTACTGTGTGACATGTGTGGGGCCGGAGCGCGGTTCCGGCTCCACACATGTCGCTGCGGCAATCCTGATCCGGCAGCACCCTTCACCTGCCGGATCAGGCCTGCCGCTAATGTGAAAGTAGCCTAACTCGTGGGGGCCAATAGTGAATTAATTATAAGTAAGATGTTATTGAAAACTAGTCAGTGTTCGTACTGTAAAGTGACTATATTAGCTGAATGGCGGTATCACTACTGCTATACCTATATCTATCAAATTACTATTTAATATCTATCTAGCGAAGGTTAACGAAGGCCTCATTGGGCTGCACGGTGGCTCAGTGGTTAGCACTGGTGACTAGGTGGGTCCTAGGTTCAAATCTGACCAAGGACAACATCTGCATGGAGTTTGTATGTTCTCCCCGTGTTTGTGTGGGTTTCCTCCGGTTACTACGGTTTCCTCCAACCCTCCAAAGACATACCGATAGGGAACTTAGATTGTGAGCCCCATTGGGGACAATGTGATAACGTCTGTAAAGTGCTGTGGAATATGTCAGCGATATATAACTGAGTAAAATAAGTAAATTAAATAAATTGTGCTAGGCTGAAACATTGCACGAAGGGTGAATGAAGGGAGTCCGCTTCTCTTGTCACGTACCTTGAAGTGCTGTCTCATTTTTTTGGAATTTTTTTTTACTGTACTCATTGTACTGCTCTTCTTTTGTATCTATATACAGTATCTATCCATCTTTTATCTATCTAATTTATATCAATTCTATCATCCACAGTATCTATTCATATACAGTATATATATATATATATATATCTACAGTATCTATTCATCTTATATTTATCTAATCCATCCAATTTATATCAATTCTATCATACACAGTATCTATATATCTCATATCTATATCATATACAATATATATATCTATCTACAGTAGCTATCCATTTCATATCTATCTAATCCATCCAACTTATGGTATATCAATCTATCCATCTATCTATCTGTCGTATCCATCTACAGTATCTGTCGTATCCATCTACAGTATCTAGCCATCCCTCTATCTTTCTATCTCTTCTAAAGAACACAATACACTGATTATTAGCATACAGCAATATCCAAAGGTTAAAACAGAACACCATACTGTTGCAGAGTATCTCTGATAAATCTCCACTACGACCTGATTTCTTTTTCCAGGACATTGCTGGATATCAGTTCTTAGACAGATGGCACACTGACTGAGACATATATCTGGACAGAATGAGATGCTTGAAATTTCCATTTCAGCTTGTTATTACAAAGAAGAAACCAATGTGAAATACACAACATTTGTCTGTGGATTACTTCAGTGCTGGGATCATTCTTTAAATAAGTGGTCTGGTTGCCTTTTAAACACTTGCCTAATGTACTGTAATACTCTGATTCTGAGATACAGCGTGTTTATATTGCTGTAGACAATAATCTGGTACATTGCTCAACATTAATTTCCTTTTCTGATACTTATCTTTTGTTTATTACAGGCACATGATAAATGTCTTTCACCATTCGTGTGGGACTCCCACACCCTTGGTCACACTGTAGGGATATCAAACATACATGATCCAAGTGTTTCCCCCTAACATCTGCTGTTTGGAGATGTTCTCAATATACACATCCCCTCCTGAAAACGAAAGAACGTCCACACACATATCTACTAGATGTCCTAATAGAAAGATGCAAGCCAACCAGCGGGCCAAGAGAAATTAAGTGAAAACGGTGCTGAGGATGCCTCCACACGATGCCTCTCACTTCATTACCACAGACCGTGCTGCATCTTTCAGCCGTCACTGAACTAAACCAGATGCCATCATTTAAAGGGAATCGGTCACCATGATTCTGAACTATTATCTGCAGTAATACACAAGTGATACTGCAGATAAGAAGTCCAGATAACTACTTTTTTATCCTTCTATTGCAGAAGGAAAATAAAAATTCAAGATGTGGAGTTCTCATGGGCAGTACTACTAATAATAGTCCAGGATCGTGGTGACAGATTCCCAACGGCTTTCTCACCATGACAGATCCTTACAGATCCAGGATTGTGGTGACAGATTCTCAATAGCTTTCTCACCATGACAGATCCTTACAGATCCAGGATTGTGGTGACAGATTCTCAATAGCTTTCTCACCATGACAGATCCTCACAGATCCAGGATTGTGGTGACAGATTCTCAATAGCTTTCTCACCATGACAGATCCTCACAGATCCAGGATTGTGGTGACAGATTCTCAATAGCTTTCTCACCATGACAGATCCTTACAGATTCAGGATCGTGGTGACATATTGCCAATAGCTTTCTCACCATGACAGATCCTTACAGATCCAGGATCATGGTGACAGATTCTCAATAGCTTTCTCACCATGACAGATCCTCACAGATCCAGGATTGTGGTGACAGATGCCCAATAGCTTTCTCACCATTACAGATCCTTACAGATTCAGGATCGTGGTGACAGATTCTCAATAGCTTTCTCACCATGACAGATCCTTACAGATCCAGGATTGTGGTGACAGATTCTCAATAGCTTTCTTACCATGACAGATCCTTACAGATCCAGGGTCATGGTGACATATTGCCAATAGCTTTCTCACCATGACAGATCCTTACAGATCCAGGATCGTGTTGACAGATTCTCAATAGCTTTCTTACCATGACAGATCCTTACAGATCCAGGGTCATGGTGACATATTCCTAATAGCTTTCTCACCATGACAGATCCTTACAGATCCAGGATCATGGTGATATATTGCCAATAGTTTTCTCACCATGATAGATCCTTACAGATCCAGGATCATGGTGACATATTCCTAATAGCTTTCTCACCATGACAGATCCTTACAGATCCAGGATCATGGTGACATATTGCCAACAGCTTTCTCACCATGACAGATCCTTACAGATCCAGGATCATGGTGACATATTGCCAATAGCTTTCTCACCATGACAGATCCTTACAGATCCAGGATTGTGGTGACAGATTCCCAACAGCTTTCTCACTATGACAGATCCTTACAGATCCAAGATCGGAGTGACAGATTCTCAATAGCTTTCTCACCATGACAGATCCTTACAGATCCAGGACTGTGGTGACAGATTCCCAACGGCTTTCTCACCATGACAGATCCTTACAGATCCAGGATTGTGGTGACAGATTCTCAATAGCTTTCTCACCATGACAGATCCTTACAGATCCAGGATTGTGGTGACAGATTCTCAATAGCTTTCTCACCATGACAGATCCTCACAGATCCAGGATTGTGGTGACAGATTCTCAATAGCTTTCTCACCATGACAGATCCTCACAGATCCAGGATTGTGGTGACAGATTCTCAATAGCTTTCTCACCATGACAGATCCTTACAGATTCAGGATCGTGGTGACATATTGCCAATAGCTTTCTCACCATGACAGATCCTTACAGATCCAGGATCATGGTGACAGATTCTCAATAGCTTTCTCACCATGACAGATCCTCACAGATCCAGGATTGTGGTGACAGATGCCCAATAGCTTTCTCACCGTTACAGATCCTTACAGATTTAGGATCGTGGTGACAGATTCTCAATAGCTTTCTCACCATGACAGATCCTTACAGATCCAGGGTCATGGTGACATATTGCCAATAGCTTTCTCACCATGACAGATCCTTACAGATCCAGGATCGTGGTGACAGATTCTCAATAGCTTTCTTACCATGACAGATCCTTACAGATCCAGGGTCATGGTGACATATTGCCAATAGCTTTCTCACCATGATAGATCCTTACAGATCCAGGATCATGGTGACATATTCCTAATAGCTTTCTCACCATGACAGATCCTTACAGATCCAGGATCATGGTGACATATTGCCAATAGTTTTCTCACCATGATAGATCCTTACAGATCCAGGATCATGGTGACATATTCCTAATAGCTTTCTCACCATGACAGATCCTTACAGATCCAGGATCATGGTGACATATTGCCAATAGCTTTCTCACCATGACAGATCCTTACAGATCCAGGATCATGGTGACATATTGCCAATAGCTTTCTCACCATGACAGATCCTTACAGATCCAGGATTGTGGTGACAGATTCCCAACAGCTTTCTCACTATGACAGATCCTTACAGATCCAAGATCGGAGTGACAGATTCTCAATAGCTTTCTCACCATGACAGATCCTTACAGATCCAGGACTGTGGTGACAGATTCCCAACAGCTTTCTCACCGTGACAAATCCTTACAGATCCAGGATCGTGGTGACAGATTCTCAATAGCTTTCTCACCATGACAGATCCTTAAACATTTGCATATTATTATTATGATCAATTGAAACATTAATTATGATAACCCTTGGATAACATAATAATAAACCAAACATCTTGTCTGTACCTTTTGTTCCACTTTTAGAAACTGGGAAAGTTCGTCCACTGTTAAGTGGTCTTTCTTATCACTGTAGCTTAAGAGCAGCAGGTATAGATCCCTTCGTAATGACATCATTTTGTAGAACACAGAGAACTCCTCAAAGGTTAATGTGCCCTGATTCTCATCCGTGTCTGCTTCCTGTAAAAGAAATGTATCACATCATAAATAGGAAGTCCAGTGCTAGACATTACTGCACAAACAAACCATGCTTATCAACCGTCAGGTTTATCAGTGTATCACCCTAATCCATTGTTTACCATTCATTACCAGCAAGTGACAGATAGTGATAACCTTTGTTGGGCTGTCAACAGCTTATTAAAGGGAATGTGTCATTACAAATTACCTATTGTTCATGCTAAATATTGCCTGTTCATGTACATATCACCTATTTTTACATTAAATATTATTACTTTATGGTGATTTTTGTTTTAAAGGGTTTTCCGAGACTTAAATACTGATGGCCTATCCTGGATAGTATCTGGTCAGTGGGAGTCCCGGGACCCTCCCCGATCAGATGTTTGTGAAGGCAGCAGTGCTCCTATGTGCACCATGGCCTTCTCTCTGCTTTTCCTAGGCCAAGTGACGACAAGTTCATCTATCATGTTTCCAAGTGAATGGGGCTGAGATCAATACCAGCACAGCCACTACACAATGTACGGCGCCGTGCTTGGTAAGCTGCATGAAAGCAGCAGCGGTCACAGGAGCGCCGCTGCCTTCTCAAGACAAATTTTCAATGTCACTTTATTTTTTAAAACATTGAGGACCTCCCAGTGCTCCAGATGGTGGCCAAAATGGTTGCCTTTTGTGGTCGCCCATGCAACTTAGAATTGCAAAGCGCAACAAGACTTTTTAGTTTGGGCTCCCATCCCCCGGCACTGGTTTTGGCACACTCATATGCTATTTTTTACCACATTATCTGGTAAGCATACCAGTGATACAGAACCCCATGAAAGGTCCTCTTTGGGGGGAAAAAAAAAGCATTCACCTAGCACACAAGCTAGTCTTTGGGAATACCACGCCACTCAATCACCATGATGAGGGTGTGCCCAGAGGATGGACAGCAGTGCCTCTAGGAGTAGGGGCAACATCCCCTTTGCTCCTAGAGGCTCATTTGCATAAAATAAAATTTCATTTTTCACAAAAAATAGAGGCACATAGAAAGAAGAGACACAGACTGTTATATTCAGCCTACATCAGCACATATCTACAGTCAGCCAGTTTAATAACCATGTCCCTGATGACAGAAGCCCTTTCAGATTCAGGTGCTGGTTTGAAAACTGTATAATATTTTTCATGGGCATCTGTACACTTCTCTCTCCCCTGTCCGACACAATTCGTGTGATCAGTGTAGGCAGGAGAGGTGTATTAGCGATCATGGAGAGGACTGTGTGCAACACAGCCCTCTCCATCCTGAAGGTCTCCAAACTGCATGGAAGGAGATGAAAGCTATAACTAAATGCTGCTTGAGGAGCTTAATAATGTCATTAGTGGGAGTAGCCAGATGAGGAAGAGGAGAAATGTGAATTTTAAAAAAAAATGTCTACGTTTTTGTGTTTTCCTTTTTCACTCCCTGTCTTCCCTAGTCATATTTTTTTTTATTTTTTCTGTTCACATGGCCATATAAGGACTTGTTTTTTGCAGGGTAAGTTGTAATTTCAAATGGCACCATTTTAGATTGTATATGATGTAGTGGGAACCTGGAAAAAAAAATCCAAATCTAGTGGAATACGATAAAAAAACACAATTCTGCCACAGTTTTATGGGTTTTGTTTTTATGGTTTTATGGTCACGTAAAAATCATCTATTCCCTTCATTCTCCTATAGCTTTCTGTACAGTATTTAAAGAAGAACTCCCGCAAAAAATTTTATTCCCTGACCTGTTAGAAAGGTGCATGATATAATCTGTAGTGATTGTCATTTTCTTATCAGAGGCTGAAATTGAGAGTTTCCACTCTCTTCTTATTGTAGCTGGGTCATGTGACGAACTCCCTGCCCTCCAACTGACCCAGGACAGCAAGCCAGTAACTGCTCTATTCAGTCCTATGAGACTGAAAGTGAGGCTCCCATAGGAATGCATAGAAAATTAGACTTCCTGTCCACAAATAAGGTGCTGTGTGAGTTGGTGGGTCTAATTCCTAGTCACATGACACAGATAAGAAACTTCAGGATGATATAACTCAAAAATGCAGCTACTGGTAAGAAAATGACATTCACTACACATCATGTACATGTCTAGCAGGACATGGAATAAAAATTTTTGCGGGAGTTCTTCTTTAAGTCTACAGAACGATGCTCTGTTACGGCTGGACGGAAGACAATAAGCCCAATTATCAACAAGCAAGTCTCAAACTGTCTTGCGTAAATGTTGACAAATGAGCAAACACGAAAGCATAAAAATGCTCACTAGTCGGCAACATATGGTCCTGTCTAAAGAGGGGATGCACTGTCAATATAATGTAAAAAGTGTGGGGGATGAACGATCGTAGTAAAGATCAAGTGATGATCATTATGACCCCAAATCAGCCCATGTAAAATGACACTTACTTAGGCTTGTTTCACACTGCCGACACAGCCTTATGGCAGTCTGTTCGGCTTAGAATGCTGGAATCAGCCGGATACAAACCACTGAACAGCCTGCTGGATCTGTAAACGTTAGTGTAGGAGATAATATAGTGGCTCACCACCTAACTGGAAAATGGATTAAGAGGTGCACTGTCTACGAATTACCCTTAATCGTATTAATGAATTGGTAAATAAGTACATTAGCTGTTTGACAGGCACACTCACATATGGGGCATGTGGAGTATAAATAGATTAAAAAGTAATTTTATTTTTATAGGTATAAAATAGTGAACACGTAACTAGAATTAAGTCTGCGCCGACTAGACATATATAAAATATACAAACGTATAAAAAGATAATAAAAAAGAAAAAATTAAGATAAAAATCAAATATATATGGATAAATAGATAAATACGTATCTAGTAAATATGAAGAAATTATATACCCCCAATCTGAGTATTAGTATGGATACATATTTATATTTCCATATAAGCACTAAAAGACATGAAGGGGTTAAGTTATTGACTTCCATTGAGCAGGTAAGTAGGTACACTCATGCTCTGCAGATGTAATGAATACAATCTTATATTCCAGTTCAAATGTCCTTAAACTCCAAAAAATTATTTTTGTTGTTGAGGTTAATATACAGTCTGTCTTATTGGTAAAGTAATTGTATAGGCTTCGCCCAACAGCCTTTATATCAATATGCACAGTGAGGGGATTTATATCACATAAGTACGTTACCCTCCTGCAGTCCTAGTGTACTCTTAGTGGTGCGGGTTATGCTCGCTGGTCATGTGTAGAGCGTGCCGCGACCCCCCGCGCCTTTTCAGAGCGTCCCACGTGGTCACTATTGCCGGCTCTGTCAGCGAAGCGGCTGTAGTACGGAGCTCTTTGTATTTCTTGAGGGGGCGTTTGGTTCTTCCTGCATATTGCATTTTACATGGGCACTGTTATATATAGATAACGTCAGTGGAATTGCAGGTTAGGCAGTCCTTGATTTTGTGTGTATATGAATTGATTGTGGATTTACCTTCTATTGTTTTTTTGGGAAATGTTGTGATTTTACAATTATTACAGTGACCACATCTGTAAAATCCATTTAATTTCAAACAATAGGAATCTTCCTGAAGGTTACTATCCTGGTTTCTCTTAATAGATGGGTGCTCTTGTATAGGTAGTCGTTGGTCTGTCTGGTAGTGATGGTCCAATTACTTTATCTTTTTTTAAAAAGTGCCAGTGGTTATTAATAATTTTTTCTACTCTTTTATGTTGTGAATTATATGGAAGAATTAGTCTAATCTGTTCATCCCCTTTTAAAGTACCTTCTTTAGGTTCAAAAAATGTGGCTCTGTCCATTGCCCTTACTTTTTCTAGGGAAGTGGTAATGATATTAACCGGATATTCTTTTGTTAAAAATTGTTCTTTTAGTGATTATGCTTCCTGTTCAAATTTCTCGTTATAGGTGCAGTTTCTTTTTAGTCTTCAGCTATGCAAATATATTTGCATAGCTGGGGGCGATTCTGGTACCCATGGCGGTCCCTCTTTGTTGTAGATAAAATTATGATTCGAACCAAAAATAATTATGAGTTAAAATACATTTAATACCATTTATAATAAAATCAATCTGTTTACTGCACAATGTCCCGTTCTTATTAAGATATTCCCTAACGGCATGGGTCCCTTGTTCATGGTCAATTATGGTGTAAAGAGAATTTACATCCATGGTTCCTATATACCACTGTTGTTCAAATTGTAATGTTTCCAGTGTTAATATAATATCCGTGGAGTCCTTAATGTAGGATGGGATCCTCTTTACTATGGGTTGTAAGGTTCGATCGATATATTGTGACAGGTTTGGGGATATGGAGCCTATTCATGATATTATTGGTCTTCCGGGTGGTTTACATGGGTTCTTATGAATTTTTGCTAATTTTAGTGTAAAACTAGCCTTCGTCCCGAGTTTTTATACTCATCAGTCTTCCTATTGACTTATAATTTGTAAGCACATTTTCTCATTATCATAATAGTCATTTCTTTTTTTCACTTTATAAAGAAATATATTATCTAAATGTAATTTTCTAATTAAAACCAGAAATTCACGTTTTTTTCTAACATTTTTATTTTCTGATTGTAGATTTTTAGATTTTATTTTCTGCACATCATCTTGGCTGAGCTGCTGCACTACTCCATCAACAGCAGTGACATGGGCATAGGAACCAAGTGTCTGGATATGGCTTATTGATTTCTGAACATACGATGTAACTTGTGCTGAGGTCATTGTGCAGAGAGAGTGAGTAGATAAGCTGTGGAAATCACCTACTGTCAAGGGAGGATGATGTGTGTGTATATATAAGAAGTGGCAGCAGCACTGGAGCTGCAAAAGTTGTGCCTGCAAGAGTTAACTTTCATTGTAATCCTTCTTGTAAAAATAATGAGATGACTACTAGGATCTCTACAGAGCAAGAAGCTATCGCAAGTCTCAGTACTCAGTGTAAAAACAGCAAGATTCCGGGATTATATACAAAGTGACATGGATAGAAAATCACCTTTTAATATTTAACATAAAAACTTGACTTAAGGTAGCCATTATTATAGCCCCTGAAGTCTCCCAGCCACTCCTGATATATAATGTTTCACAAAGCTTACATCAGTATCATTTACTGTACTCCAATGCACTGAAGAATGACAATTTGGCTTTTTCCACTATCATTTTTTTTTTACTAACCTTTTAAAGTCATTATGTCAGAAACCTACAAGAGGCCTTGATATAGCCTCCACAGACTGGAATAAAGGAAACCTCCTGCTTCATAAGAGTTTTTATGTCTCAGATTAAAATCCTTGTCACATACTGTAGACCTTTTTCTGTAATTGTAGTATTTTTAAAGAATGTTGTCAATAACTACTTGGTTTATTACATACAGTAGCTACAAAAGAAGAAAATGACTGGTTCTGTAAAGAAGACCAAACTTGTGTGCAAATATAACGTGTCTTGTGGCAGTCTTTAGGCTGTCTTTAGAGACACACTCATCGTGTCTGCTTCAAGCATCTGCCTAAGAGGATTTACTCAGGATTTATTAAACATTCGACAGAGGTTTTCTACTACAAGCTTCTTTTTATGTAGGTCCTGAGGACAGGGCAGCCGTCAGGCTGCCTTCCTGAAATGTAGTTTAACTGCGGTGATCCGTCTTCTTGTCAATAAATTAACATTAACCTAGGTTAGAATAGATTTTGTAGCATGTCAATTGACATGAGGCGTGTTGGAGAATCCGGATTAGATCTCATAGTCCACCATGTTGTCTTAGTCAGACGTCTTATATTTCTACCTTAAAGCCTAGCTAAAGAGTCACCTTGAATATTGATGTACCGTTGCACAAGGTGACTGGGAGGTCTTCATCCATGAGCTATGGTTTCTGATGACTTGAGTTTTAATGTGTTTCAAGAATAGTTTACAGTTTTACCACAAAGTTAAAATTGAAGCACTGTGTTAGCCTGAAAAATCTATCTAATTTAAAAAAAAAAACGTTAGCAATACATTTATTAGGGAACCATAAAATTATGTATGCACATTTTCAGGCTTCTCCATCAAGCAACTGTACAAATAAATGACTGAGAAAAAAAGGCATAACATTTAACCCCTTCATGCATTAGGATGTAACTGTATGTCCAGGCTGCATGCAATTTTAGGCAATTGGGCGTACAGTTACGTTCAAATTGCTAAACAGGGCTGCAGCACCAGAAACTGTCACAGCCCCAGAGTCTCTGCTCTCCCATAGAGCAGAGACACCAAAGAAGCCGGCAAGGGACCAATCAGAGTGGTCCCTTGCCAGCGATAGCTCCGCTCCGGGCAGACTAACCAATCTGAGCATGGCAGTGTGAAAAATGCCAAAGTCATATATATCCCAAAACTAAAACTAAAATGTAATTTTAAATTTTCACAGCCAAGTGTTTCTAAATTCTATTAAACACTTGTAGGGTCAAAGCAGTCACTTCATCCCTCGAGGGGTGTAGTTTCCAAAATTGGGTCACTTTTTGTGGTTTTCTTTCTAAGGGAACCTCAGGGTCTCTTCAAATGTGACATTGCACCGAAAACCATTCCAGCTAAATCTGCCCTGCAAAAACAATATTGTGGTCCTTTCCTTCTGAGTTCTTCCCCTTCCCATGAAGAGATTTACAACCACATATGGCGTGTTTATGTAAACTGCAGAATCAGGGTAATAAATATTGAGGTTTGTTTTGCTGTTAACCCTTGCTGTGCTGCAGAAAAAATGGATTTAAAAGGGAAAATCTTCACAAAACAATGAAATCTTTTAAATTTCACCTCCATTTTGCTTTAATTTCTGTGGAACACCTAAAGGGTTAATAAAGTTTGTAAAAACAGTTTTGAATAGTTTGAGGAGTGTAGTTTCCAAAATGTAGTCATTTTGGGTGGTTTCTACTATGTAAGAACCTTAAAGTCCCTTCAGAACTGAATTGGTCCTTAAAAAACACGGCTTTGGAAATTTTCTTAAAATGTAAAAAAATTGCTTCCAAAATTCTAAACCTTCTAACATCTTTAAAAAAAATGAAATTTAAAAAATGATGCCAACAATGAGTAGACAAATGGGGGATGCTAATTAAAAACTATTTTGTGAGGAATCTGTATCTTAAAATCAAAGAAATTCAATCTAAATTGTGTTTTTTGTTTGTTTTTTTAGACATAAAGGTAAAATCTATCAACTCAAATACATCACTAACATGAAGTACGATGTGTCACGAGAAAACAATCCAAGAATGGCTTGGATCAGTAAGTGTTCCAGAGTTATTAACAGAAAAAGTGACACGTCAGATTTGAAAAATGGGGCATTTGGTCCAAACTGGCTTTTGCTTAAAGGGGTTAAAAGATGTTACAGACATTTGTACTCGTACCTGGGGTGATACATCATTAACCCCTTAACGTACCATGATGTACCTGTACACCGTGGATTGCGATATATTAAGGCACCCTGACATACAGATACAGAAGCTGTGCCCATGCAATGTACAGTACAATGGGAGTCCAGTTGTAACTGGTCCCTAAAGGAGGTTTCCAGTCTGTACATACTGACCCATCTTCAGGATTGTGACAAAGCAAGGAGAGGATAGACTGTGTGTATGAATGCAGTGAGCACTGTAAACTGAATTAAAAAAATAAAACGCTCATTGACAAAACAATTTATACACTTGGTGCACAACACACTGAAGGGGGAAACGATACACCCAAACACCATCCAAACTAAGAAAGAGCTCTATGGACATGGTCATGGACCACAGCCCTGAAGATGGGAGCAATAAAGGAGAAGTTAAGAACTAAGTTAAGCAAGTTTTAGTCAAAAAAAAAATCTATATTTCCTCATTTCTCTGGTTCTCTTCTGGCTCTTTGTTTACCTGCAATAACAACAATCTCTGCCCCTCCCCCTGCTCTGCAAAGGGAGTGAATACAAGTGCTGCCCTGAGTGACATGTCTGCCTGCTAGGATACTCAGCAGCATGTTGTACGCGTAGGACTACAAGTCCCGGCTGTACAATGATACTGCTGATACACACAGGATCTTCTCCCTACCTGTTCTTGTGCAATGCTATGCATAACTCCTCTAGTCTGTTAGCTCCTGTGCCCAGCATTTGTCTCCTCACTGCCTACAGCTGCTCAGTAAAGTCTTCAGCCCTGAGTTTGTGCTGGATGAAGGGGTTAAAATCTAATCTGAAAGAATCCAGGGAGAGAGCAGCAGCCAGTAGTGCAGGAGGCGTGGCCAGTACAGTGACGGTGCAGACTCTTATCTGATCTCTCAGGCTTGTGTACAAAACATCAGCAGAGCAGGGAGAGAAGCTGATGTAATGTACCAAAACTGTATGTTTTGTCACATCTGTGTGTTTGTTCCTTTTGCATCAGTTGTTTGGAAAGCATAACATTACAAACTGTAGATTGATGAGGTTGCCCTCTAGTGTTCATGTCTGTTGTATTGCACTCTTGCTATCCAATGCATTATCTAAGAGTTCATTCGTTCCTTATAATGTCAATCAAGATGGTGAACAGTTTCCTGAGCATGTGACCTCTGTAACTAGGCCAACCACCAATGGCTAGTCCCAGGTACTTAACTCCTCCCCACTCCTTGCACATGTAATCCTGTCATATCCTGTCTCTCTTCATTCTGGTTCTAAACCAGACACAAGTGAGATCGGCCACCACCAGTGCTGCTCTCTTCAGTACCTCAGCCAGGCTTGAGGCCTACCTCAGCATTCCAGACCAATCTGCAGCTGCAGGACTTGTTCACTAGCATCTTCTATAGTCCAGTGGAACTGCCTCTTACTGTTCCTGAGTCCACTGTCTGGCTGGACATTGTCATTGAGGGTCACCCCAGTCCGCCACGTGTCAACTGACTTCCATGTCAGAGTTCATGCGCCATTGCCCTAACCCGTGCACATGGTAGCGTCATTTCAAGTTATATCAAGTCATCTCAAGTATTCAAGTCTTCTCTTTCTACAAGTGAGCCTGCCAGCTAAAGAATACGTCCAGGTCAAGGTCTGTAAACTTCTAACTACTACTCCCAACATCCTCAGCCCCATAGACAGGCACATGCTCAGAGACTGTTGCAGCCATCTTAAAGTTTATGCTACTGCCGCAAGTTATTACAACTGCATTGCAATATCAGTCCTGGTTGCATCCAGAGACAACTGCTTGAATAGACATTCCTTTAATAAATCCATCTACCGTTGTTCTGAACCCTGGCATTGGACATTCCTTTTCTTGGTGCCTCGACTAGGGACAACGAAGAATTCTTGCATACCCAAGATCCCTGGGTGTCATCCACCGGATTACCCTCGTGCTACACCGTGACAACCCAACATTTTTAGGGGCACCCCAGGGTGAGGGTATCGCACTGACATCACAGGTCATGTGACCCTGAGTGAAATCTGAGGAAGGGGCCACTGAAGTTAAAGTGCATTGAAAAAAAACATTACATTTGCCTAGTTAGAAACATACAAACGACAAAAAATAACTTGTTTAACCCCTTAAATGGGGTTTCCATTATACTTTAAAGGGGTTGTCCAAGTTGGCTTATTGCTCTGGCTTATCCTATATACATCTATTAAATATTGGGCCTTTCGCTCCATCACTCACTTGTAATCTTGCCTAAAGCAGGGGCCTCTGCGTTCTAAAAGCTTGTAAATATCATTTTTGTGTTTAGCCATTAAAGGTGTCACTCATTTAATATTTTTGTCTTTTTTATTACAACATTTTTTAACATCATACCACATTACAATCAATATATGTCGAAGATGATACAAATATGATTTCATTTACCCTTTTGAATGGCATGTTACAAATACTCGCATCTCTCTCAGGGCTTTAAGATGGTGACTGTGATTGTTCAGTGACATGTTTTGTTGCTTTTTCAGTTGCTGAAAAGATTCCCTTGGTGTGTGGGTTAGTCCTTGGGGTGAGACAGCCAGGGCATAGAGGGCCTGTCAGACAGACATTGCAGTGCCATTATGTGCCTGTCTGTAGATGAAATGGATAATGTTTGCTCTGCATGAACATGTAGTGAAATACAAAAATCTCAGAGGGGAAAACAGTATTCCCTGTCGAAGAAAAACGTTATCCTATTCTCAGTATCAGTGGGTGTCCCCTATAAGTGTAAGGGCTCATGCACACGAACATATTTTCTTTCAGTGTCCGTATCGTTTTTTTTTTTGCAGACCGTATGCGGAACCATTAATTTCAATGGGTCCGCAAAACAAAACCTGAAGTTACTCCGTGTGCATTCCGTATTTCTGTTCCGAAAAAAAGAGAACATGTCCTATTATTGTCAGCATTACGGATAAGGATATGTGTCACGAGTGGGCTTGCGTCTGGTATCAGACGTTCTGCACGGCTTTCTAAAGTGACATGATTTGACATGCTTTTCCCTTGGTTGCTGTTTACCACACCCCCTCCCCTCAGCTGTTGCCATTGTGGTAATTAGCTTTCTCCCATTTACCCCTTCCTCTCCCAGTATCCCTTGCGGTTTATACTTTCTGCCTACCTAGTTGAGTGTGGTGTGGATCTCGGCTGAGATCCGGTTGCTGAGATATCTGCTGAAGATAAGTGTCTTCTTTCCCTTTTGTTGTTTTCCTTTTGGAGTCTCCTGTTCCTCCTTACTCTTGGAGGAACGGGTTTACTCTCTTGTGTCACTAGACTGCAGGGTTTTCTAGGGTGCATTTATTATTAGGTTCCTGTGTATGAACTTTCCTACTACCCAGGCTTGTTCATACTGGTAGTCAGCCAGGGCCTAGTCTCAGGGTTCCCTGCAGGAGGTGACCGGTTCCCTGGTTTTGTCTGTTCCCTTCCCTCGTACGCTCGGTGTGGCTACCCCCCACACCAGAGCGTGACAATATGACTGCTCTATTAGAGATCAGCTGTTCCATTCCGCAAAACACGGAATGCACAGGGACATCATTCGTATTTTTTTGCGGATCCGTTTTTGCAGACCGCAAAATATTCATATTCACAGAAATTGTAAAAGTCCAAAAAGAACACAGCTTTCCAATTTGTCATCTCATTGACCTGATTTCATTAATTTGATGCACTGCTTCTTGAGGGAGATTGCCCGTCTTGCCACTTTGCATGTGATGGAGATTGGTTGTAAACAGTCAACCTTGGCTTTTGATATAAACAGTAATATAGGAAATCATTCCTGCTGGCAAACCATTTTAACTAACTAGACAGGTGTTTACACACAGCTATGACCGCGAAAATTGATGTGTCTTAATAGTCAAAATTATTGTGTCCATAGAGGGAAACATTTTCTAAAGTGGTTAAAATTTCCTTCTCTGATGATAACTGTTAGCTGGTGCCATTATGGTGAATAACTATGTTTTATACTGCCACAATGGGAACAGGTTATTCAGTGAACAATGCTTCCAATACGGCAATATATCCTGGAGCAAACACTTCTTTGTACGTGAATCTCACTGTTGATGGTAAGACAACCTTAAATGGGTTATCCAGGAATTAAGAAAATTAAAATACTTAAATATTACTTTATTATAAATATATTCCCAAAAACCTTTCATTAGTTATAAAGGTTCATTTTTCTAGGGAGCAATCATCAGGAGAAATAAAATGGCCGCTGTCCTATTAGTACACATAAAGCCTGTCCTAATCACACAGCAGCACAAGTTACTATACAACACTGAGTTAAAGAGCTGCCTCATCCTCCTCTCAGTTGTCAGGGATTATAATCCCTGACAAGTAGAGCAGAGAGGAGGATGTTGTGATCTTAGTCCGGCCACCTCTCAGCATATTTGCCGTGCTGTGGCCGGAACTCCGACCCGCACCCATTATAGTGAATGTGGACAGAGCGTAGTTCCGACCACACACCTGCACTAGCAGCAGCACGGATCCGGCAGGCTTTTCACCCGCCGGAACAGCCTGCCGGACACCCCTGCCGTTAGTGTGAAAGTAGCCACAGTGTTGTGAAGTAACTTGTCCTGCTGTGTGATTAACCCCTTAAGGATCCTGCTATTTTTCACCTTAAGGACCAGGCCATTTTTAACAAATTTGACATGCCCCAGCAGAGATCATGAGTCTGATAAAACAACTGCTTCTATACTGCTTCTGATCATCACAGGAGCCTCCTGCCTTTCTGTAAGTGTGATTTATATCTCATATGGTCTGTGAACGCCAGAGCTGAAAATATACATAGTGGGAAGCACAAGAAAGGATGTCACAGTAGTACATTGCTGCTAGAATGGAGACGCCCCTGCTTTTGAGTGAAATGCATCTAGCTGTGCAGCTGAAATGAGGAATCACGTGGCTGCAAAAAGGGAAACCCAAACATAACTTGTTCTTTCACAGTTATGATTGTACAGTGAAGCACAGCCATTATGCAAACTTTTTTATGAAATCTCAGGTACTCTTTAACAATACATGTAAAATGTTAAAATAGCCCAAAGAGATGCATGTTTATCAGTGTGACCCAAAAATGAGCAAAGACTCCAATGAGCTCCCTACAACTGTTGTGCTTTTATGCAATTTAAGCAAGGAGAAACTAACCTGGAACATCTGCCGGACTTTCCTCCGAGGTAAATTCACATTAAGCTTATGCATGAGCTGGTAGATTTCTTCTATGTTCAGCAAGCCATCTCCGTTCTTGTCGGCTTCTTCGAATGTCTGTTTTACCCATGTATGAATCCATTAAGGAAGTGATAAAACCTGGCCAAATAACACTCTTCCAAAACTGTGTGAACTTTCTTTTCATTTGCTGCATCAGATCACAAGGTTTACTGCTGCATTTTTCCCATCACAATTATGAAAAAACACCATCTGAACATATCCTAAGGCAGGTCTGGAAATAACTGGCCACAAGTCAATGGCCTAAAGCAAGGTTTTCTGAGAGTTCTCAGGTGACTGGTGCTATACATATATAGATGTATGCTTTAAAGTGAATCTGTCAGCAGTTTTAAGGTGTCCAAATCAAGGGTAACAAACTAGTGACAGATCCTCACTTTCTGTAACTGACCCAGCCATTCTGTCAAAATCTTTTATTGAACAGCTCCAGTGCACAGTAATGAGTCCTGAATATTCATGAGCTCCTGGATTTCCCCACCCACCTGCTGCTGAATCAGTTGGAAAAAACCTGTCAATCAGAGGTCGGTGGGTGGGGAGAGGTGTGAACTCATGAATATGGGAACTTAATGAAGTGCACTGAAGCTGTTAGGCTGGTCTCACGCTCCGGACTCGCAGCGCAGCACTCGTCCTGAACTTCCAGCACTGCCGGAGTCGAATAGAATTATATTTATGCTATTTAACCCTTACAGTTCTGGAATGTATTGGATAACAATGACAGCATTATGTCAGTGTTAACCAGTACATCCCAGACCTCTAAGGGTTACATAGCATCATAAATCAGTATAATGTTATGCGAGCCTGGCAGTGCTGGAAGTTCAGGACTGGTGCTGTGCTGCGAGTCCGGAGCGTGACACTTGCTCATGTGAAACCAGCCAGAAAACTGGTGACAGATTCACTTTAAATTTAGGCAGAAAAAACAATGGCATTCAGGCTTCATGCACACTACCATATCTGTATTTCAGTATGCAAAGCACAGATCACCAAAATGCAGATACCTTACATGTGCTTTCCACATTTTTTTCACTCCCATGAATAGAAATGGCTATTCTTGTCCATAATACAAGCCAGAAATTTGCCGAATGACCATACACACTGATCTGCAATGGCCCCATAAAATGCAAAAAACGTGGATAGCACATGGATAAAAAATACTGTTGTATGCATACAAAAGATGTACTGCAATAATCTTTCAGCACTTATTGTACGATAATCTTTTTTTTTGGCGCTACTTTTGGAGCGTTTCTGTCTCAAAATCAGCTCCAAAAAACACCTCAAAACAGCCTCTCCTTCATTTCAATGGGAAGAGGCACTTGCTTTTTTTTCTACGTGGAAAAAAGAAGCAGCATGCCCCATCGTGGGGCAGAATCCACGCTGAATCTCCCATTGAAATGAATGGGAATCATTAAAAAAAAAAAAAAGCTCCATGTAAGTCCATGTGTTTTTTTTTGTGTGTGTTTTCCACACATCTGCGCCAAAAGCCTCAAGCTGCAAATGTGGTTCTGTACTCAAGTGAATACCCATTTCAAAGTGAAGACACACCAAAAACCAGCATCAAAAATGCTTAGAAAACCACCCAAAAACACACGTGGATTCTGTGTTTTTTCAGCATGTTTTCAAAATTCATTGTGTGAACATCCCCTTCATACTAAAGGCTTTCAGGCTTTAAAACAATGAACCCATGGAGTTGTGTTTTGTTTTTTGTGTGGAAGTTGTCAAGACTAAAGCTACATTCACACTGCGTTTAATATTGTCCACTTGCTCCAGTAAACTTCTTGGCGAACATGTCAGAAGTACCAACCCACAGACTACCATTCACCAGAGGCCAAAGGAGTGTGTGATGTTTGCAGGGCCTGTTAACGTTAAAGAAAAACATTACAACCTGCGCTACAGCCTTACAACCTGCGCTATTACATATAGAGGAACTTATTAAAAAAAAAAAAGTATATAGTATGTATGATAGATGCCAATGTATGCCCACGCAGGAGAAGCCATCAGAGGTATATGTCAGAGGTTTCTGTCAATGGAACCCGGCAGACATTGCAAAATACAGCGTGAGAAGAGCCAAAGAGCATAAAATAGAACTAAACTTTAAAGCCAAACATATCAAATGATATATGTTCTTGTATAGTCATTCTCCAAATCATTAAGTTTAAAGCCACTATCTATAATTGAAACCAAAACTGAATGTTTCTTGATCACCTTAACAGAGACCTTAAAAATACGAGGGTCCATTTGTTGCTCATGCTCAACTGTTTGAGGTCAAGAAGAGGGATGAAAGACACAGTAATTTACTGGACAGTAGCATCAGCACCATCATACCTATATATCTATACTGTCCCAAACAATAAAGAAAGTACTTGAAACCAACATTTGGTTTTTGGAATGTCTTTGACCTACAAACTTCCTAAAACCTCATAAGGCTACCTGCACACCGGCGAGAGAAAACTTTCACACTTGCATTGTTCTTTTCCGGTATTGAGATCTGGCAGAGGATCTCAATAGCAGAAAAAAAAACTTTTCTATTTAGTCCTGATGCATTCTGAATGGAAAGAGATCCGTCCAGGATGCATCAGGATGTCTTCCATTCCGTCAGCATTGTGTTTTGTGACTGGACACAAAACCACTGCAAGCTGCAGTTTTGTCTCTGGTCATAAAAAGGGGGGGGGGGGGGGAGGATCTGGCACTGAAAACAATGTAGGTCAATGGTGACGCATCCAGGTTTTTTAGGAACCTAAAAAAACTGATCCGTCACCCATTAAAGGGAGTCTGTCACCTCATTTTCACCTATATAACTAACAGCACTGCCCCACAGAAGATTGCATACACATCCCAGACATACCTGTGTGCACTGTGTATGTATTACATGTCACATCCCAGACATACCTGTGTGCACTGTGTGTCTGTATTACATGAAAAGCACTTTTATTCTGCAGGAAAACAGCTCCCAAGTGCCCGGCTGAAAGTGAAACTAAAAACAGCTTTCTCTCCTGACTTGATTTCTAACAGCTATATCTTCTGCTATACTGGATATAATGCTGTGCTTTGGGTATCATTTTAAAGCTTGGAATGTCAGCTTTCAAAGAAGGTCAGAATCATTGTTCTATCTAAAGCTGCCCTCCCCCCTCCAGTCTGGTTTGCAGCAGAGCTGGGCACTTGGGAGCTGTTTTCCTGCAGAATAAAAGTGCTTTTTCTGAACAAGGAATACAGACACAAAGTACACACAGGTATGTCTTGGATGTGACATGTAATACAGACACACAGTGCACACAGGTATGTCTGGGATGTGTCTGCAATCTTCTGTGGGGCACTGCTGTTAGCTATATAGGTGAAAATGAGGTGACAGACTCCCTTTAACTTTGATGTATTTTAGTGACAGATCAGTTTTTAGGTTTTATTTCGCACAACCGCATCCAAACGGAACGGATACTTCCTGGTGTGCAAAACCAAAATTCCAGTATTGATCCTCTGCGAGATCTTAATACCAGAATTAACAACACAACTGTGAAAGTAGCCTTATAGAAATTCTACAAGAATTTCTGTGCATTTCCGCACCCAAAATACACGTGTTACTTGCGGTTGTGGGGGTGGATTTGATGCAGTTTTGCTGCAGATCTCAACCTTCCATAGAAAAGGGTGAAATCCACACCAAAAGTAAAATCCTGGAGATTTCAATTTCTGCACAGAAGAAAAATGTGATTCATCTAATGTCATACACTTTGCTGCATTAAGCCTTGGTTTTTCCGCACCAGAATCCTCGATGTGCGCAGGTAGGCTAAAAAAAGCAGAAGAAACGTGTCCGACCACTTTAAGATGCAGAGCAAAACATGTCTACACTGCCGCTTCCTTTAGAGAATCTGCTGTCATCTCCCCTATTGCATTCACATATTCTAGGGTCTCCAGCAAAGGCTTATGAATGTTTAATTAAGGAGGCCTCCGCCACTGAATTAATAGCGTTTAGGAGTCCACTGGGAGAATTCTAAATTGCCTGGCATGCAAATTTTAACAAACGCGTTAATATACATTCCAACGGATTTTATCGGTGTCGTCCACAAGGCTACTAGTTCATTCCGTTTATCGTTACCATTATTGCTTTTTAAGGACAGTAGAGATGCGCCGCTAATGTGTCACCGGGCTCATTTAGCGAACTGAAAGAGGCCATATCTGTAGCATGCAAACCCTGTATACATCCCAGCCTAGTTGCATAAAGCTAAAAATCAGCATAAGCAACAAAAACAGAAAAGTGAAAGATTCAATCTCCACCCCTCTGTGCGCCCGCTGTCCCAGGATGGCCCTTTATCTGCACAATAGCAGCCGTCTTCCACCCCTGTCTCCCTCAGCCTATTCCTCTGTGGCTCTTGTCATGTTTCGCTGCCAGCTGGAACAGCAACGGGGCTCGGATCACACAGCAGACGTCCAGCTGCTCATTTTATTCTCACAGTGATAGACTATATATGACTATTAATGTATAAAGTATTCAGCGACTACAGAAATAGAACAACCCTATTATGTTTATGGCCACTTCATTTATCTGAATGAGGTTTTTACTCAAGAAGAGAACAAAAGAAAAGGGAAGCTTCTACCGTTCAGGAGCTAAAGAACGCAGGAATATAACACTGCAAAACATAGACTGCAAGAAGAGGTGAAAGGCTTCAAAAGCAGTTCTGCCAAAAATCAAGGAATCGCCTATTCATGCGCCCCTCAGCTGTGCACGTATAAAACTCTCTTCAGATGTTTCAGTCATATTTGTTTCTGGGGAAAATGGCTGACACTGTAACCGTTCCTACAGGGGGTTGTCACCCTGCTTTCACTCTGCTTCAACATCCCTTCATTACCACTGGAGTTATATTTGCCAGTCTGCTTTATTCAGTCTGCCAAAACTAAAAATGGCGGAAATGACAGTCAAACAGCTTAACAAAACGGGACCGCCTGAGGATGTATATCTGCAAGTTTACTTTTATATTATGTTAGGGGAAAAAGATCTGTAAAAGCATTATAACAGCCATTACTCCCTCCAACAAAGCAGCTGTGGTAGAGAGCAGCTGCAGGAAGTGGCGGCCGAGCATGCAACGGAGCTGCCAAGTGAGTGTGCTGTGGCCATTTTGGAGGGACAGGTTACCCTACGCTAGAGAACATTATTAATAATTGAAAATAATAAAATTACTAATATTCCTGTGGATAAACGATACATTTCTATTGCTACATATATATATATATGTATACATACAAATCCAAAGAATGTTTTGGTATATATATATATATATATATATATATAATATATATATATATATATATATTAGGAAGGCAGAAGGGGTCCTGGTAGATGGGAGGTACGTGTCACCGAGGTTCCTGGCCTCGGTGAAGTAAGAGCCAGTTTTTCCAAGGTGCCAGCAGCAGTAGGTGGCTGACACTAATACTATTTAGTATAGCTGTGAACAGCTGATGCGGGACGGCTCTTACTGGGAGTAGTCATAGTGCTAGGTGGGTGACTACTCCCCATGGTCCAGGCCGGGTGTTACCTGGCCTATTTAACAGCCAGCAGCCCCAGCTGGAGGGGTGGAGGCCCTCACTCTGAATATGGAATGCTGTAGGTGAGAGCTGGAGCTTGCAGTGCCTGAGGGACTAAGGACTGAGGACAGAGTAAAGTCCACAATCACCCTGTGAGGTTATGGTACTGTTAGAACTTGCCTGCATTGTATAGAACATGTTTCTGTAGACCGGCTGGGGTAAGCCGGTCTCGGCTGTGAATTCTCATATGATTTTTGGTCTTTTTTTTGACAAGAATAAAAGACTGTTTCCGTTGCTGGGTTTTTGAAACCAAAAGAAAAGGCTGCTGTTTTCTGATTCAAAGGCTGATCCCTAAAATATATATATATATCTAGTACAGATCAAAAGTTTGGACACACCTTCTCATTCAAAGAGTTTTCTGTATTTTCATGACTATGAAAATTGTAGATTCACACTGAAGGCATCAAAACTATGAATTAACACATGTGGAATTATATACTTAAAAAAAAGTAAGAAACAACTGAAAATATGTCTTATATTCTAGGTTCTTCAAAGTAGCCACCTTTTGCTTTGATTACTGCTTTGCACACTCTTGGCATTCTCTTGATGAGCTTCAAGAGGTAGTCACCTGAAATGGTTTTCACTTCACAGGTGTGCCCTGTCAGGTTTAATAAGTGGGATTTCTTGCCTTATAAATGGGGTTGGGACCATGAGTTGTGTTGGGCAGAAGTCAGGTGGATACACAGCTGATAGTCCTACTGAATAGACTGTTAGAATTTGTATTATGGCAAGAAAAAAGCAGCTAAGTAAAGAAAAACGAGTGGCCATCATTACTTTAAGAAATGAAGGTCAGCCAGTCCGAAAAATTGGGAAAACTTTGAAAGTGTCCCCTAGTGCAGTCGCAAAAACCATCAAGCGCTACAAAGAAACTGGCTCACATGAGGACCGCCCCAGGAAAGGAAGACCAAGAGTCACCTCTGCTGCGGAGGATAAGTTCATCCGAGTCACCAGCCTCAGAAATCGCAGGTTAACAGCAGCTCAGATTAGAGACCAGGTCAATGCCACACAGAGTTCTAGCAGCAGACACATCTCTACAACTACTGTTAAGAGGAGACTGTGTACAGCAGGCCTTCATGGTAAAATAGCTGCTACGAAACCACTGCTAAGGACAGGCAACAAGCAGAAGAGACTTGTTTGGGCTAAAGAAAACAAGGAATGGACATTAGACCAGTGGAAATCTGTGCTTTGGTCTGATGAGTCCAAATTTGAGATCTTTGGTTCCAACCACTGTGTCTTTGTGCGACGCAGAAAAGGTGAACGGATGGACTCTACATGCCTGGTTCCCACTGTGAAGCATGGAGGAGGAGGTGTGATGGTGTGGGGGTGCTTTGCTGGTGACACTGTTGGGGATTTATTCAAAACTGAAGGCATAGTGAACCAGCATGGCTACCACAGCATCTTGCAGTGGCATGCTATTCCATCTGGTTTGCGTTTAGTTGGACTATCATTTATTTATCAACAGGACAATGACCCCAAACACACCTCCAGGCTGTGTAAGGGCTATTTGACCAAGAAGGAGAGTGATGGGGTGCTACGCCAGATGACCTGGCCACCACAGTCACCAGACCTGAACCCAATCGAGATGGTTTGGGGTGAGCTGGACCGCAGAGTGAAGGCAAAAGGGCCAACAAGTGCTAAGCATCTCTGGGAACTCCTTCAAGACTGTTGGAATACCATTTCAGGTGACTACCTCTTGAAGCTCATCAAGAGAATGCCAAGAGTGTGCAAAGCAGTAATCAAAGCAAAAGGTGGCTACTTTGAAGAACCTAGAATATAAGACATATTTTCAGTTGTTTCACACTTTTTTGTTAAGTATATAATTCCACATGTGTTAATTCATAGTTTTGATGCCTTCAGTGTGAATCTACAATTTTCATAGTCATGAAAACACAGAAAACGCTTTGAATGAGAGGTGTGTCCAAACTTTTGGTCTGTACTATATATATATATATATATATATATATATATATATATATGTAGTGCTTTCCGAGAGTCTTCAATACTCCACAATGAGAAAGTGAAAACAGAATGTCTGAAATCTTTGCTAATTTATCGAAAAGGAAAATTTAAAATCTTGCATTGACATAAGTATTCAGACCCTATACTTAGGACTTAGGTGAAGCACCCTTGGCATCGAATACAGCCTCCAGTCTTCATGGGTATGATGCCACAAGGTTGGGTGAGGACTGTCAGTGAACACTTTCAGATCTCTCAAAAGATCTTCTATTGGGTTCAAGTCAGGGCTCTGGCTGGGCCACTCAAGGACATTCACATTGTTGTCCCAAAGCCTACTCCTGTGTTGTCTTGCCGGTGTGCCTAGGGTCATTGTCTTTTTGGAAAGTAAACCTCAGCCCAGTCTGAGGTCCAGAGCGCTCAGGGTCAGATTTTCATTATGAATATCTCTATACTTTGCTCCTTTCAGCTTTCACCCACCACCAAGCTTCACTGCAGGGATGGGATTGGGCAGTGTCTGGTTTTCTCTAAACATGAACGCTTAACGAGTTGAAGCTAAGTTCGATCTTGGGTTTATCAGAATCTTGTTTCCCACAGTCTGAGAGTCCTTTAGGTGTTTTTTTTTTTGCAAGGCTTCTTTCTAGCCACTCTGCCAAAAAGCCCAGATTAATGGAATGTTGGAGCGATGGTTGACCTTCTAAGAAGTTTTTCCTCATTAGCACATAGGATCTTTGGAGCTCAGCCAGAGTGACCCAAACCAATTACTCAGTTTGGTGGAATGGCCAGCTCTAAAAAGACTCCTGGTTGTTACAAACTTCTTCCATTTAAGAATTATGGAGACCAATGCATTAGTGGAAACTTTCAGCGCAGCAGAAATTTTTTTCTCCAGATCCAGTTCTTTCCTCCTCATAGCTTAGTTTTTGCATTACCAGCTGTGAGACCTTATATAGAAAGGGCTGTGTCTTTCCAAATCGTGTCCAATCAACAGAATTTCCACAGGTGGACTACAGTCAAGCTGTAGAAACATCTCTAAGACCATCCAGAGAAATGGGAGGCCCTCCAGAGCAAAATTTTAAGTGTTGTAGCAAAGTGTCTGAATACTTATATTATGCAAAATTTTTGTTATTCCTTTTTAATAAATTTGCAAACATTTCTAAAATTATCTTTTAACTTTCTCATTATGGTTTACTGAATACAGAATAGGGAAAACTTGATTATTTTTTTTTATTTTAGCACAAGGACACAGTATAATAAAATGTGAAAAAAATGAAAGTCTGAAGATAGTAATACAGTAGAATGTGAAATAAGAATCCTTAAATAATAAGATATTCAAGTCCCTCTCCAGCTCCTCTATACAGTATATACTGTATGCATATTAAGTAGGCAGATACTTAGCTGTTAGGATAAATATACAAGTAAAAACAGAGTATTAGTTATTACTAAAGGATATTGATCATGAGTTCGTTGCCTTTTGGCAAGAGAATCTTCGTCACTTATTCCAGCCATCAAATACTTTAAACCTGTAATCCATGTCCGGGCTTCCTCTGGGTTGGATGTTATCAGATCCAAAGACTCCATATGGTTACCATGGTAAATGGTAAAACAGCAAGTAGGGTCAAAGTTTCCCTCCGCATGGCGATGGAAGATTTCAGACTGCCTCCCCTCCGTGACTTTGTAAATTGAATCAATTATAACTGAAATGAGAAAGACAAAATTAGGCTTTGGATGAAATGCTCAGGGGATCGCCGTGTGTTGTACAGAAAATATCTCATCTTTAACAGACGCATTTTGCTTGTGCACAGTCATTATAAAAGGTTGATTGCTTAGCTGAGGTAAATGTGCGCTCACAGGACCACAGGATATTGGTACTCCGGCGGTATGTAAGTGGAGCAGGACTTTAATGCGTCACTGTATAATTAACGGGAATTGCTGTGCCAACAAAAGGCAAAATGAACTGGGGTACTTGGAGTTTAGTGAAGGTAGTGTGGCAGGGTACGCCCCCTGATATTAAAAAAGAGAATGTCCACCTTTTAACATCATGTAATTTGTAGGTGCAACATTCAGTGCTGACTTGTTTCTTAAAGGGGTTATGCCATGATTGATCTAAAAAATGAAAATCAGATATCATATAGGACATGACAAACTTTTTTTTAACAAAGCAAGAACCAGCCCTGTACCTCACATGGATCCAGAGATCTCCACATTCACTGGTCCAATGCTCTGCTAGATTATTATCTTCAGCCTGGCAGCTCAGGGGTGTGTCCTTTCTGCTCTCACCATGTACCTGCTACAGCTTCTAACAGAACATATGGCTGGTGGCAGGTGAAGATTTAAAGGAAATGTATAATCAGAAAATGAAATATTTCCAAGGTACAACTTGGAACCGAAACTGAGATCGGTAAAAGGTTTTTAACAGTAGAAATTATGGCACGTATACACATTCAGTACTGACGACCGGTCCCCTAAATTGAACTAAACAGAGCTCATTCCCAGCAGGAAATCTGCCAGTGTAAAAGGACCCTGTGCATGGCCTAATCTAATACAAGGGCGCATGACCCTTCATGGACACCTCTCTGTATAGGCATGTCACATGCCATCAGAGTAACAACAGAGGACAGAAGAATTTTAACAATATGCCACAAAGTTAAACAAGTGTTAACACTGTACTTATCGTAGGCAGAAATTAGGAAGTAATATAAATGATAAAAGCGTGCCAGCAGTGAATAAAGGCTAATCTGGAATCACCAACAAGGACACGGTCTGCTATGTATCTGTGTGCTTCACAGAATAGTATATACTCTCACAGTGACATGAATGAATCATCTAAGTGAGATGAAAGCAGGGTCAATGTCATTGACCTGTAGTGCTAAGAACTGGTGAATTAGGTTCAGTTCCAGAGTAAGGGGATAACTCATATCAGGGGCGGACTGGGAACTTAAAGTGGCCCTGGAAAAATACTAAAAGTGGCCCCATTTTGTAGTCAGGTCCAAATTGATGGAAGGCAGGGCCAGCAATAACATATTGTGGCACATTATACCACCCCCAACAGAGCCAAATACCACAGTCCATCACAAAATACATCCGTGAGGAGGGTCCAGGCGGCCCCCTGGGCATCAGCCCACCGGGAAATTTCCCTGTAAGGTCTATGGCCAATCCGCCCCTGACTCATATTCTTCTACAGACATAAGATGGAAATGTAAAAGGATATTTTAATTGTAAATGACTAACATGGAAAAGTTACGGAGTGTAAAGCGCACTCCCTGTTCTCGTTGGTTTAACTCTGAAATGTAATTATAGAGCGCAGTCTGAACATCAAAGTCAGACTTATCATTCTTTATTTAAGAAAGGGTAACCTATTTTTAGATAATGACATACTTACGGGACATTTCATCTTATAGAGTTGTAAATCACATGAATTATCTAGAAAATGTTAGAAAAAAAAAGCTTGTGTCTCTTAGGAGAAAAATATACTACAGATGTAGCAGAGTTAACAGTCATACTTGGTGAGTTATCACATCTAGTTAACGCGTTATGACTTGTATATATTAATAATATAAAATGAAAAATTAATATACTTATTATAAGAGTATATACCACAACTCACTCCTCAGCAAATGAAGAAAAATTAGGTTAAATCAAAAGTACTTCTGAAAACAAAAACAATTATTTCATTAAAAGAATTAAGAGGGAGAGATGCTCAAATGAAAATAAGAGCCAGATCTTGAATTTGGTTCACATGTACCGTATTTTTCGCCCTATAAGATGCACCGGCCCATAAGACCCATCTAGGTTTTAGAGGAGGACAATAAGAAAAAAATATTTTTCATTAGATCTCAGGTCAGACCATCAGGGGAAACAAAATGGCCACCGTCCTATTAGTTCACACAAAACCTGTCCTAATCATACAGGAAGAAAGGTTACTTCACAACACTGAGGTAAAGAACTGCCTCTGCCTGTCAGGGATTATGATCCTGAATACAGATGATAAGAACTTCAGCTGAATCTCTGGCGAATTTAGTTCATGAGGAGACATGATGTACAGAGAGGATGGACAGGACAGACTGTGGTAATGTGGGGCTGTAGTAATGGAGACAGCATACAAGTGCTGCTTCTCATTAGGACAGGTTTTGTGTGAACTAATAGGACGGCAGCCATTTTATTTCTCCTAATGATTTTGCTCCCCAGACAAAAGCAGCCATTATAACTAATGAAAGGTATTTGTGATATGTGTGTATATTTATTATAAAATAATATTTGATTTTCTTAATTTCCGGGAGAACCCCTTTAAGCTGTAATACCACACATGGACTATAGATAGGGGTGGCACTGTTTCTGGAAGAAAACTGCCAGCCGTGATTTTTTCTAATCTTGGACAAACGCTCACAAGGTCCTTAAAACCTAAATGGGCTTTTCCAATAATCATATTTTTAATAATGTAAAAATGCACTTTCACGTATAAAATAACTACTCACAAATGCTATTTAATAATTCTTAGCTGGTCGACCACTTGGCCTCTCTATAAATACAAATTATATGCGAGTGGAACATATGTGCGTAGTTGTCAACAGTCCAGAATTTGTAGGGACTATGCCGGCAAATTTGGGCTGTTCTGGGTATAAAAATAGGTGAAACTTGTCTAAGCCTTGCCCGTATGTGGGTAGGTGGAGTCCTCCCAGGGTGGGGCTTATATGCCCATGAATTTACCAAAATAAATGTTGGTATGGGTTGTATAGAGAATTCGCACACTATAGTCATGTGACCTGATCACATGACTGCATTATCCATTAGTCATCAGGCTTACTGGAAAAGTGCTGTTCATGCACACATCACCTACAACTAGTGACTGGTTGGAGCAGAAATATGACCACCGATAGGACGTCACCACTTCCTGTCCATCAGAAAATGAGTGGTTGCGACCCACAGTGCAGGAACAGAGGGAAGGTGGCTGTTTTTTGTTGTTTTCTTTACACCATTTCCTATCATTTTAGGTTGAGCAACCCCCTTGGGTTCACATGTCCGCCGTATGTGACATTACCATGAACAATATGGGATACCTAGTCACCCCATGTGCATATAGGGCTTTACAGAGAGACAGCACTTGAATGGGAGCTGAGCTTCAGTGACCCGGCACGACCACTACACAGAAGGGAGCTGTGCTTCTGGCTCCATTCCAAGTGTTATTTCTGGGGCCAGAGGCTGAAGGGAACAGCTGGTCTATGGGGGGAGGGGGAGGGGGGGGTGCTAGGTATCGGACCCCCACCAATCAGATATTGATGACCTATGCTGGAGATAGGTTATCAGTATCATTAACCCTTTAAATAAATATAGGTGATTTACTTAAAAAGCTTGGTCAGTTTATATTAAGTGGTGCTATTAAGACTACTGTAAGAAACCACAGTGTTAATACATTCCTCCCTGTGTGTTTCTGGCCTATAGCAACAAGGTGCAGTGTAAAAAATAAATTTGGGTATAATAAGATGTATTTTCATACTGAGTAAACTATCCTCCACAGGTAGAAGGTCCTCTAAAAAATCTTCCAAAGGCAAAGGCTGAGTGGCACAGTGACACTAAGTTTAAGTCCCTGTTCAGACACTCAGGATTTCCCAATGATTCCACATTAAATCTGCCAACCATCTACCTTCAGTCAAAGAGGTTTCCATTTGAATTTTAAATTCTGTGCAATGAAAAAAAAATGAAGTTCAGAAGCCCGGGGGTTTACTGTACAGATTCTGTACCTCAAATCTGCAGAAATTTAGAGTACAAAATAAGAGGATGGGCTTTTTAAAAGCCATCCACATACAGTGGAAAAATCTGGACGGAAATCAGAGCATGTTGTGGGAAAAAAAGTTGGATTTTCATAATAGATTTCAACCATTGCAATGTATAGAAAGAAATCTGCAGCGAATCTGAAGCTCAACCTACGTAAAACACAGGTTCACTATGGATTTTCCCTCTTGTGTCTGAACAAAGGCATCGAGAGGACATTTCTAAAAAGTGCAAAAAGGTGCTTACATTACAGATAAATAGAAGACAATTATGTCAGATTTAAAGAGGAATTGTATACTGTCATTTAATGTTTTAGGTCTATAGTTCTGTCCTGACTTATTTCATCATCTCTCTATATAAGGGTCTAGGTTTCCTTTTTGATAGAGAGCTTAAAATCTTACACTGCTATAGAGTTCAGTAATAAAGTTCCCTCTGTAGCCACCACTAGAGGGAGCTTTTTGTGTATATTATTATTTTTTAGTTCAATAGTAGTTGTAGAAGTATGAACGCAATGAGCTCCCTTTACCGGTGGTTTATTCTATGGCTACATAGAGGGAGGTAGTAGATTTGGAAAATTGGGGAAGAAAATGAGACCTCAACTCTTAGACAGATATATTATAAAATTAATTGTTATAAAGTTTTAGACATTTAAGGCTGCTTTCACATAAGCGCTATTATTTCCATTCTTCTGCTCTGTTAGAGGAACGGAAAAACGAAAATAACGGAAGTGCTGGATTCTGCACATAACTGACAGGAATGGAGCCCTAACAGATCGCAATTGACTATAACAGAATTCGGTTTCTATTCGCTAGAATGTTTTTTAAGAAGGAAAAAAAAAAAAAACAAGATTCTGACTTTTCTCTCCGCTATTTTTGACGAACTCTGTGACTGAGGCCCTGAACGGATCTTCTGACGTAGATGTGAGTGTAGCCTAAGGAAGTCACTTTAATGGCGGTTTATAAGAGCTACCACCATTTTTGCTATTCCCTTCAGGTAAACCAAGTAATAATTGTAGCCACAAAAAATTACCCAAACAGTTCCAAAGTCAGAATATGGTAACATGAATTAAACTGCATGGTTGGTGCTGTGTGAAATAAATAGATGAGCCTATCCATGCAGGCAAATTGAATAGTAAGGATTAAACACTGCAGTATGTATTGGGCTGTGCTAGCAGTAGGAATATAATATTATATTGAACTGGATTCTTATCTGATGGGTTAAAGTCACAATAAATCAGGATGATGAGAAATGTAAAGGCACAAGCTTTTCTATATTTTCTGTATTGTGTAGGGTATTTCGGAGCTACAGGGACAAAGGCAGCCAGCCAATAGTCGACCCAGTGTCCTCGTTAGGATTTCAGCTCCTGGTGTGGAATACAGGCTAAAATAATAGTATTACATAAAAATAAGATGGGCAAGAGCTGCTTTACAAACAACTGCAGAAAATACAAAAATATTTGTATTTTACACACCAACCAGTGTTAAGGAAACTAGTATAACTGCTATTCAGAAAGTGGTGGGCACTCATCAACACCCCCCTCCCCCCATTATCCTCTGCACTCCAGATTTTACTTTCTGGGACAGGAATTAGCTTTTTGACACTGACTACTATCAGTCATATCCTCATGCTACTTTTTTCTCACCTTTGTGTGTTTTCAATGGGGAGAATAGAATAAGTGAATGTCAGACACCTCTTGAAGTCTAGTAAGCCCAATCTCTTTCTTTCTTCTAATATCTGCCATAGGAGGGAGAGCTGGGAAACCCACAAGGGGCTTAGCTGATCTTACAAAAATCAGTGGGTTCAGCTAACTTTCCTCTAACGTGTCGGCACTTTTAGATCTGCCTCAGAGTCAGTGGCTAAACCCTCACCCCCTTTAGTCCACCTCGATGTGAAGAACCATGATTGATTGACAGATTGATTGCAGCCAGTGTTACAATTATTCCCGATAGACATAGCAAAACCATCAGGACTATGTCAGGCAAATCAGATCCTTTACTGGAGATTACCAGGTAATACCTGTGTTTTAGAGTCGCTGTACTTTCACATAATTTCATTTAATAGACAATGGTGTAACTAGCAAATTTCTAAATCACTTCATTTAAAAAAAAAAAAATCTGCCTGCATCCACCTGAAAAAAAGCTATAAAGACATGGTTACTAGGGGTCCCACTTTCACATAATTTTCATTCTGTTTGTTACCAAGCAAGATCTGTCCCTAGTAACAGAGACACAGAAGATGGCAGAGAGGAAGTGGAGGCTAGCTGAGATCCTGAGCCTGATAAAATAACTGCTTCTGAACATCATTTATCCCTCTTTATCTGTTTTGTGAGCACCAGAGCTGAAAACATAGTGGAAAGTAAGGGAAAGGACGTCACTTCAGTACAGTACTGGCAGAATCCACTGAAGGGAGATGCAGGGGGCTTGTGAGAGAAATGCATCTAGCTGTGCAGCTCAAACGGAATAACTGTCTGAAGAAGAAGATAGGGAAGCCCAAAAAATCTTTTCCTTCACAGTTATGATTGTACAAGGATGCACTGCCATTACACAAACTTTTTTGAAAAGTCAGGTATACTTTCAACTATTTTAAAAGTATTTATCTTATTTATCTTTTACAAAATTAGTGTTCGTTTTTATTTAGATGAGAAACAAACTTACTTTTAGCTTTCTCACTCTTTCTGGAGGGCCTCCATCTAATACATGTACGATGTTCATCCAGGTAAAACAGGCGGACCAGACCCTTTGTTCCACTCTTCAGTTTTATCATCTGTGTCCCAGACTGCATTACACTCATACATCTTTCAACTGCAAAATAAAAGTAGCATAAAAGTTTACTAGATAGTCAGACAAACAGAGGATCATAATGAAAATCTTGGTACATCAACAAAGGATTTCAGGAAACTTTATGTGGTCCATTTAGGAACTGGTGGGTGTATGAGATCACAGATATTCCATAAGGTTACCATGATTTCTACTTCTTCTTTTACTTCTGTTCATTTGGATTAATGAATACCATGGCAGAACGACAATGAGTACTGACACACAGACAGTAAAATGAATACAGAGTAAGCAATGAGGGGATAGTAATTTTGTATAAAACTGTGCAACTACTGTGACAACGCCTATGGGTGCTCTGTAGAAGTCATTAGTGGATGCCATACAGAATCTGTTACATGATCTACCTAAGAAATGAATAGAATGGAAAATGATTTCACCCAAGGGGCAAGTGAGGGACTTCTAGGTCAAGGATTTTTATTTTTTTTTTTTTTTTACTTAGGGTAGATGCTTATTAAAGACGATGCCAAGAGAATAATGTCGCATGTACATTTATTATAGTCAGAGGTCATAACTAATTACATAGCGCAGTGATTTACCCGACATAATTATTGTTGCCTCTTTTATCATGACTTCATTGTTTGACAAATTTGCTCCTCAATCTCGAAAGGAAACCTTTTCCCTATGATTTGCATAATTAATTATCTGCATGAACAATATTTTAAAGACATGGTTAAAAGCCTATGCACCACATAATTACGATTCTGAATCAACCTTAATACCTTCCTCATTGCGCTCTTCATTTAATGCCACTTGAAGTCTTCAGCTAACAATTTTTATTTTCCTTAACAGAACATTCTGGGTCAATGTGTCTCCAGTGAAAAACAGAATGCAAATAGCACATATTTGCCTATATAGATTAAATACTTGTACTTCTCCACATGAAG
Source organism: Rhinella marina (assembly GCA_900303285.1). Lineage (NCBI taxonomy): Eukaryota > Metazoa > Chordata > Amphibia > Anura > Bufonidae > Rhinella > Rhinella marina. Next base: position 183,433 of record ONZH01002556.1, read on the forward strand.
TAACAATAGTCTCCTAGAAACGTACGAATAAACTGACAAATGGCTGATACACCTCCCTTGTCTATAGAGTATGTCCCTACACGTCAGAATGGACATCGTCTCACCATTTAAGGACCCATCCCTTTATCATGGGTAATGGCAAAACACAAGGTCAATTTATTCATACTTTTCCAGGAGAGGAATGGTAGTGCAGGGTTCCGAGAACAGATTGTCCACAATTGATATTTTATGGGTAATGCTAGTATTCAGTACAGACATCTCAGGAGAAAAGACAGGTCTTCTTTAAAGGGCTTGGAGTGATAAAGGCAAACCAATGTCACCAAGTACTGTAAGTATGACTCCTGACATGGCGGCCCCAGCTCATCCAGGTAGTTAAAGGTGTTATCCCATGACTAATATAAAATATGAAAATGAGACATCATATAGTACATGAAAACCTCTTTCTAACAAAGCTAGAACCAGCCCTGTACCTCACATGGATCCAGAGATCTCCCCATTCATTGCTCTTCTAGATTTATATAAAGCTGACAGCTCAAGGGGAGTGTCCTTCCTGCCCAGGAGGAGTGTCTTGTCTTCTGGAGCTCTCTCCCTATCACAGCTCAGGAGGCAGTAGAAGGATGGAACTGAGCATGTGTGGCCTTCTCAGTGAGCAGGTCAAAGAAATAAGAACCAGAACAAAGAACAGGTGGCGCTGTACAGATGTATTTTATTGAATAACTGAGTAGCGTATGCAAAATTTTTAAACACATGCAGTTACAAAAGTATTCAGATTCAGGTGCTGGTTTCAAAACTGTAGAATATTCTTCATGGGACAACCCCTTTAATAGTTGTCCAATCATTTGGATGGCCAGTACATAAGGCTAGGTAGCAGTAGCTGCTTTTTGCACCTATGATCCATGACTGCATCTTATTTGCACTGTTTTTTGGGCAGTCTGAGGTGGTCTGAAATCCACCTAATCAGAAGCTGAAGCTGCTTCTCTGTGTCTTCCTTCACTCTTTAATGCTACCCTGTGGTCAGGAAACACATTACAGCATAAAGGTCATCCTCCTAGTGGCCAAAACAGTACAAAAATGTGTGCCGTGTGCTTATTAGGGGCACTAATAGCATACACTGGACACATAGGAGGTAATATATTACAAGGGTAAATTTGAAAGAAACTTGTTGTGCAGACTAAAGAAAATGACTGAATGACTTTCAATTTTATCAAATGCCACATAATATGTTACTCCCATTTCTGTACCACCCCCACCCCACCCTCCCACAACTGTAGTGAGTTTGCACCTTTTTTGCAACTTTGCAGTTGATAAATCTGGTGTGAAACTTATTAGCTAACCCCGCCTTCGAGAGAGGATGACTTCACATCTGTGTTGGAGGCTCTGGTCGGTGCCTCAGTCACAGATTCCATTAAAAAGACTGGATGAAAAAGAACTATTTAATCCGGTAAAAAACAACAACAACAAAAAAATAGGAATTGAACAGACTTGATAAATTCCCCCATAGTTTCCTATGTAGTCTTCCTACATATCACCCATATCAGTGATTGAGTGGCTGCTGTCTATATACACAAGTAATTGCAAAAAACGGACAGCACCACCTACAGATGAGAGTCAGGTGCAAGCTACCTGCTGGCTAATTAAATACTAAACAGAAAATGGCAGCAGCACTAGATAAGCCATGACACATAAAATGAACATGAAATGAACATATGAAGAAGTAAAAAAGCATAACTGCTATGTAGTATATAAAGTGGAAGCTCTTAGCGCATATAAATGATCATAAATATGTCGGGCTCATCCACCAACGATCAAGGTGGCTTCCAATCGGATGAGTCCTACACTAACACTGACCTGCATCCTACACAAACTGGCAGGCCCATATCAGGAGAAAACCATACCTGGTCAGAAGCTGCACCAATGTGAACAGGAGTGCTAAATTCCCAGAGGAGGCCAGTCCTCCTCTATATATACATAATTGCAAAAAACGGACAGCACCTCCTACAGGTGAGAGTCAGGTGCAAGCTACCTGCTGGCTAATTAAATACTAAACAGAAAATGGCAGCAGCACTAGATAAGCCATGACACATAAAATGAACATGAAATGAACATATGAACCTTGATTGTTGGTGGATGAGCCCGACATATTTATGATCATTTATATGCGCTAAGAGCTTCCACTTTATATACTACACAGCAGTTATGCTTTTTTACTTCTTCATATGTTCATGTTCATTTTATGTGTCATGGCTTATCTAGTGCTGCTGCCATTTTCTGTTTAGTATATACACACAAGCATACAGTCATGGCCAAAAGTTTTGAGAATGATACAAATATTAATTTTTACAAAGTCTACTGCTTCAGTTTTTATAATGGCAATTTGCATTTACTCCAGAATGTTATAAAGAGTGATCAGCTTAACAGCAATTACTTGCAAAGTCAATATTTGCCTAGAAAATGAACTTTATCCCCCAAAACACATTTCAACATCATTGCAGCCCTGCCTTAAAAGGACCAGCTAACATCGTTTCAGTGATTGCTCCATTAACACAGGTGTGGGTGTTGATGAGGACAGGGCTGGAGATCAATCTGTCATGATTAAGTAAGAATGACACCACTGGACACTTTAAAAGGAGGCTGGTGCTTGGCATCATTGTTTCTCTTCTGTTAACCATGGTTATCTCTAAAGAAACACGTGCAGTCATCATTGCACTGCACAAAAATGGCCTAACAGGGAAGAGTATCGCAGCTAGAAAGATTGCACCTCAGTCAACAATCTATCGCATCATCAAGAACTTCAAGGAGAGAGGTTCCATTGTTGCCAAAAAGGCTCCAGGGCGCCCAAGAAAGACCAGCAAGCGCCAGGACCGTCTCTTAAAAGTGTTTCAGCTGCAGGATCGGGCTACCAGCAGTGCAGAGCTTGCTCAGGAATGGCAGCAGGCAGGTGTGAGTGCATCTGCACGCACTGTGAGGCGGAGACTCTTGGAGCAAGGCCTGGTCTTAAGGAGGGCAGCAAAGAAGCCACTTCTCTCCAGAAAAAACATCAGGGACAGACTGATATTCTGCAAAAGGTACAGGGAGTGGACTGCTGAGTACTGGGGTAAAGTCATTTTCTCTGATGAATCCCCTTTTCGATTGTTTGGGACATCTGGAAAACAGCTTATTCGGAGAAGACGAGGTGAGCGCTACCACCAGTCTTGTCCCATGCCAACTGTAAAGCATCCTGAAACCATTCATGTGTGGGGTTGCTTCTCAGCCAAGGGAATCGGCTCTCTCACAGTCTTGCCTAAAAACACAGCCATGAATAAAGAATGGTACCAGAATGTCCTCCGAGAACAACTTCTCCCAACCGTCCAAGAGCAGTTTGGCGATCAACAATGCCTTTTCCAGCATGATGGAGCACCTTGCCATAAAGCAAAGGTGATAACTAAATGGCTCAGGGAACAAAACATAGAGATTTTGGGTCCATGGCCTGGAAACTCCCCAGATCTTAATCCCATTGAGAACTTGTGGTCAATCATCAAGAGACGAGTGGACAAACAAAAATCTACAAATTCTGACAAAATGCAAGCATTGATTGTGCAAGAATGGACTGCTATCAGTCAGGATTTGGTCCAGAAGTTGATTGAGAGCATGCCAGGGAGAATTGCAGAGGTCCTGAAGAAGAAGGGTCAACACTGCAAATATTGACTTGCTGCATTAACTCATTCTAACTGTCAATATAAGCTTTTGTTACTCATAATATGATTGCAATTATATTTCTGTATGTGATAAAAACATCTGACAAACAAACATAAAAACCAGAGGGCAGCAGATCATGTGAAAATATAATATTTGTGTAATTCTCAAAACTTTTGGCCATGACTGTACACAGATCTCCAGCACTGTGAACTTCTTTATTGGAAAATCCTTAAAAACATGGTATATACCAGGGGTACTCAACTGGCGGACTGCAGTCCAAATCCGGACCACGGTTGCCAGCTGTCCGGACCCCTGCATACAGCCTGGTGTCGGCTGTCAGGGGGTGCCGGAGTCCAGAAGCAATGAGCGCTTCCATAAATACAGATGGAAGCGCTCATTGCTGGACCGCAGGGAGCTGGGTCCTGTCACTCACCGCTCTGCCCTCCTCCCCTCCTTCAGGCGGCAGCGCTGTGAATGGTGAAGCAGAAGACTTCTCCTGCTCCACCATTCAGCCTGCACAGATCGCGTTGCTGCCGGAGCCTACAGCCTTGAAATTTGCATAAGCTCTGCCCACACCTTGATGCAGAGCGATTTGTGTCTGCAAGGGAGAGAGGCCTGTGAGCTTCAGGAACGGGACAAGGTGAGTAGGTGCTGTGTTTTTTTTTTGTTTGTTTTTTTAATACAGAGGGGGCATAGAGGGCTTCATTACTATGGAGGTATGGAGGGGACACAGAGGGCTTCTTTACTATGGAGGGGATACAGAGGGCTTCATTACTATGGAGGGGGCACAGAGGGCTTCAGTACTATGGAGGGGGCACAGAGGGTTTCAGTACTATGGAGGGGGCACAGAGGGCTTTATTACTATGGAGGGGGCACAGAGGGTTTCAGTACTATGGAGGGGGCACAGAGGGCTTCACTACTGGGGAGGGGGCACAGAGGGCTTCAGTACTATGGAGGGGGCACAGAGGGCTTCACTACTGGGGAGGGGGCACAGAGGGCTTCATTACTATGGAGGGGGCACAGAGGGCTTCTTTACTATGGAGGGGACACAGAGGGCTTCATTACTATGGAGGTATGGAGGGGACACAGAGAGCTTCTTTACTATGGAGGGAAAGGGGTTCATTACTATGGAGGGCAAGGGCTTCAGTTACTATGGAGGGGGCACAGAGGGTTTCAGTACTATGGAGGGGGCACAGAGGGCTTTATTACTATGGAGGGGGCACAGAGGGTTTCAGTACTATGGAGGGGGCACAGAGGGCTTCACTACTGGGGAGGGGGCACAGAGGGCTTCATTACTATGGAGGGGGCACAGAGGGCTTCTTTACTATGGAGGGGACACAGAGGGCTTCATTACTATGGAGGGGGCACAGAGGGCTTCATTACTATGGAGGGGGCACAGAGGGCTTCACTACTGGGGAGGGGCACAGAGGGCTTCATTACTATGGAGGGGACACAGAGGGCTTCATTACTATGGAGGGGACACAGAGGGCTTCATTACTATGGAGGGGGCACAGAGGGTTTCAGTACTATGGAGGGGGCACAGAGGGCTTCACTACTGGGGAGGGGCACAGAGGGCTTCATTACTTATGGAGGGGACACAGAGGGCTTCATTACTATGGAGGGGGCACAGAGGGCTTCATTACTATGGAGGGGACACAGAGGGTTTCATTACTATGGAGGGGGCACAATGGGTATTGCAAATGTGAAGGGGGCACAATGGGCATTTCTACTTTGGAGGGGCACATTGGGCATTTCTACTCTGGTGGGGGTGCAATGGGCATTGTTAATGTGAAGGGGGTACAATGGAAATTTCTACTCTGGAGGGGGCACAATGGGCATTGCTAATGTGAGGGGGCACAGTGCACAGAGGGCATTATTACTGTGACGGGGGCACAATGGGCATTACTAGCACAGAGGGCATTACTACTATTAAGGGGGCACAATGGGGATTTGTACTATGGAGGGGGCACAGAGGGCATTATTACTGTGAAGGAGGCACAATGGGTTTTATTACCGTGAAGGAGGCACAATGGGGATTATTACTATGAAGGGGGCACCATGGGGATTATTACTGTGAATGGGGCACAAAGAGGGCATTACAACTGTGAAGGGGCACAGATAGGGCATTACAACTGTGAAGGGACACAGATAGGGCATTACTACTGTGAGGGGACACAGTTAGGGCATTACTACTCTGTGGGGAGGAACTAAGGAGGCATCGCAATGTGTCAGGGGCACTAAGGAACATCATCATGTGTGGGGGCACCAGGGGATCACCCTGCTGTGAGGGTGCATTTAGGAGTATCATACCCTGTGGAGTACTAAAGGGATATCATATTGTCCGAGGGGCATTAAAGGGCATCATTATTGTTAGGGGGGCACTGAAAAGACATTCTTACTGTTTGGTTGGCAGAAAGGTGATTAGGTGGGCTTGGAGGTGTGGATTATTGTAAAAAAAAAAATAATAATAATGCAGCGCTACACGCCACCAGTGTTGTCCCTCCTTATATATTTTTTTGCTTTGCAGCTTGGACCTTCATCCTACAGCAGACTCAGATATGTGGACCTTTACCAAAAGTACTTGAGTACCCCTGGTATATACCATGATGAAGGTCAAGTTATACTATGTCTGAAACGTGTAGGTCTGGTTATTAATCGTTGTACAAGATATTGTTTTTAAGGATTTTCCAATAAAAAGTGAGGTTTTTACAAGGCTGGAAATTTTTTGTTTTGAATTTGTTAATTGTGCATACATCCGTTTCCGGCACAGGACATTTTCCAGCACATGTTATTTGGACAACTAACAGAGACAAGTCGGTGAGCATAATCTGTTTTCTTCAGCACATCTTACACATACACAGCAGCCTGTTAACCCCTTCCCGCAATCTGCTGTACATGTACGGCACATTGATTGTTACTGACAGCCCCTGCTGTGTCTGCTGGAATCTCAGCAAATGCCAGCGGATTAACCCACTAGATGCCGCAGCCAATGCTGACTGCGGCATCTAGTGGGTATACAGAAAGAGGGAGCTCCCTCTATAATTCCATTGGTACCCCGCAATGCGATCATGGGGTGCTGATGGTTGGTATGGCACTAGGAAAGCTTACAAAGGCCTCCGGGCCTACGCCACTTGGGGACCCACTGACTTAAATGGGTCAGTGACCAGCAAGAGATAGTCTGCACCACAAAAAAAAAAAAAAAAAAAAAAAGGGGCATATTTTATTTTTTTTGCGGTGCATAGGCACAGACAGAAGTGTGTGTGCCCTGTGCCTGTATTGCAGACCCATCAACTTGAATAGGTCCACAATCATCAAAATCGGATCGGTGTGAAGTGGAGGCACGGATCAGAAGCCCACTGTAGCACTAAGAAGGGCTTCCATGCTTCCGCAAATCAAGATGTGGATTTTACAGTGAGCGAATATAATGTCAGCAATGTGCCCTGGTTATTTAAACATCTTTACGTGTTCTCATCACATTTCTGTGCCCACAGGTTGAGGTCAGTCGCTGCATTCCGGCCCGGAGCTGGGTGACCTCATCACTGGCAGAGAGCGGCCCTCTTATCAGCTACAGGTGAACGTCCCAGCTTTACCCCTTCCTTGACTTGATTTATTATTTTGACAGCTATTATAATACATTATAAGAACGAGTTCACAGAGTTCGTAATAAGCGTGCAGAAGCTTTGTTCTAGAAATGTTACCAAACAACAGCCACATCGTCCTGATTCCGTCCACAGTAACATCAGGGACATAGAAGAATAATTCAAAGCAGGAAGGAAGAAAAAAAAAACAAGCTAAAACAATAAGCCTAGTAAATGAGAGGAAAAGGAAACATTCAAGGGTGGTCATTTATTATTCATAAAATACCAATTTAGTGGAACTAGCTGTAAAATAACTCAGACTGATCTCCTGGGAGACCCGGATCTGAAAATGCTTCCTCCTTAAATTTCTAACAGAAATATCATGGATTAAATAAGGCGATGTTATGTCAAAACAGCATGGACCATGTTATCTCAACTGGGAAATAGACAAGCCACGAAAGAAAGAGGGATGTCCTTAGAGATATTCACTGCAAACACAAATTGGCAAGATGGCTGGATGTCATCATTTCAACTAAAGATGCCCAAGCTGCATGTAGCCCAGACAATATAAGCAGGATTTGTGTGCCTACGTCCTACATGGACTTCTCTGTGCCATGGATTATTTTTCAACAGGACTCGAGGTACAAACAATGAATATAAAAGCCAGTGATATAGTATCTACAGCTAACACTTGAACATACAGTATATCTGCAACAGCAAATATGGGACCTTCACAATTTGTTTTTTCATTACGTATTATAGCCAGCGCATGATCTACAGGTTTCATCTCAATAGTTCTAAAAATTTAGCTTAAAAGGGGTTGTGTTATCCCAGACAATGTGGGCATATTGCTGGGAAATGCCCCCATTGTCTAATAGGTGCAGGTCCCAGAGGTGGACCTGCACCTATCCTGTAAATGGAACTTTCAAAATCACTGTGCATGTGTGGCCGCCCTCCATTCATTTCTATGAGGCTGATGAAAATAGCCGAGCCAGCGACCTCCATTCATAGAAATTAATGGAGGGTGGCCACGCATGTGCCCTCCATGATTTTCAAGGCTCCATTTACGAGATAGGTGCGGGTCCCGAACCTATCAGACAATTGGGGCATATCCCAGCAATATCCCCCATTGTCTGAGATAACACAACCCCTTTTAAGGCCCTTTTCACACCTGCGGCACGGGGTTCCGGCAGGCTGTTCTGGTGGGTGAACAGCCCGCTGGATCCGTGCTGCCGCAGGTGCACTGTAACGGGGGTGGGCCGCGGATCCGGCCGCAGCATGGCAACCCCTGCCAAGAGGCGGCCGGAACGAAGATACAACATGCTGTTCACCCACCGGAACAGCCTGCTGGAGCCCCGTGCCGCAGGTGTGAAAATAGCCTAAGCTACATTTTTAGAACTATTGAGATTAAACCTATAGATCCTAGTGATATGCCCCCATTGTCTGAGATGGGAATACCACTTTAAAGGGAACCTGGCCTCGTCATAAAGTAGGCGCATCCTTCAGGCAGTCCGTGCACTAGAGCTGCGGTAGATTTCTGGCTTCATCTGCACCAGTAAATTGTCTATATTTGCTATTAAAGGGAACCTGTCAGCTCTGAAACACCCTCCGAACTACAGTAAGCAGTGTAAAGTGTAAGTGACGTCGAGTCCGGTTATGTAATTGTTATCTTCATACTCCCTTCCATTCTGACTCCGTGCTCTGACAAACCTGCAGTAAAATACACTCAGTGGACTCCAGTTCTCACTCATATATTGGAGAGGACTCAAAGAAGAATCCTGTCAATGGATGTTACTGCCGGTTTGTGGGAGCCCAGCGTCGGAATGGAAGTGAGTATGAAGATAAAACTTACATAATCGGATTCAGCCTCACTTACACTATACATCTCTTACTCTAGTTCAGGGGGTGTTTCGGAGCAGACAGGTTCCCTTTAAGGCACGGAAGATATTATAGAGGAGACTAGCAATGGTTTCCCTGCACCAAATAGCAGCCTCATAACATTATGTAGGCCCATGTATTATATAAAGAAATACCGCAAAATTCATACTCCTCCTTGGCTAAAAATACTCCTCAAAAATGTTAAGAGAAGTATTTTTTACTCTTCTAGAAAAATTTAGTGCAACCTCTACAGACAGCTGTTTCATGGTGATCAGTTCAGAGGAGAGAGTACTGGCTTAAATGGGTAAGAGACCTAGGTCAGGATTCGGGGGGTACTATATGTCCTTATGTAGAGCGCCTAATCAACATGAGGCGTCTTACAGGCCAGGTGAACATGAAGCAACTGGGAAATCCCTTGTGTTCATAACAAGGATTACGTGTACCCTCACCTGTTATTCCAAAGATTTCTCCCAGTGTGGTATCGCTTTATCAATTATATTTTTTGCCTATTGGGGGGACCTAAAACTACCATGTCAGAGTTCTTTCAATTTCTTAATAGAGTATAACTCCAATATGGATTGACCATTATTTCCAGTAGAAATTATACCAGTTTTGTGGAAAGTAGGTGTAAACCTGGAGTTGAATATTTTTGGCAAACCTACTGACCCCGATGGATTGCTTTACAAAAGCTGTCATCCACACTCAACTACGAATTCCCTACCACATTCACAGTTCCTTGGTGTGCATTGTATACTCTGAAATCCAGAACAGAGAACTCAGATATGATGGACAAATTTAGACAAAGGGGTTAGCCCAAAACTATACCTGAACATGAATGCTCCAGACTAGGGAGAGTTACTGATATGATTAAATCTGACCACCGATGCAATAATCAATTAGGAAGCATGGTCCCTTTAGGGCAGGCTTACCCATCTATCCAGGAGTATCAGTCCCTTCCTTTCACATGCTATAAAAAATCATGAAACATGTGGGAGAGTTTGATGAAAGTCTCCCACCAGCAATTCTTACAGCCAGAATATTTTCGCATATTTTCTTGCTTGGGATGTGGACAATGCCCCAAAGGAGAATTAAATGAACATTCAAATTCTGGAAAACATTTCCCACTGGACGATCATTTCACTTGCAATCTCTCCTAACAAGTGATAAAAATCCTAATCATAAATCAGATTTAGGCTACATGCACATGACCATGCCGTGTTTTGCAGGCCGCAAAAAATGATTCACATAGTCGCATATTATATCGCATGACATTTTTTGAACTAGTGAGGAAGGGAAGCGTGAGGTAGACAGGGAAGCGGGCGGGCTGGCATGCCCAACTCATTTATCATTTTCCACGCCAGTACATGGCATGGAAAATGACAAATCTATGCCAGCATGGGAACTGGGATATGCCCCCATTGTCTTATAAGTGTGGGACCCTCACCTATATCGGGAACGGCACCCCTCAAGATGGTGGCTGGAGGACTCAGGTCCGGATATGACTCCAGTCATAGAAGCAAATGGAGGAGCACCGCACATGACTGGCCACTGCTCCCATTTACTTCTATGGGCCCAACAGAAATAGCCTATCCAGCACTCTGCTATTTTCGGCAGCCTGATAGAAAATTAATGGAGGGCGGCTGTACATCACCACCACTTTCAGGGCTCCATTCTCGACTCCTGGAAGCCGCACCTATAAGACAATGGGGGTATATCCTAGCAACCCCTTTAAGTCTTTTGCATGGCCTGCTGGAGGAAGCAACAAATGAATCTAGAGGCTTGTATTTCCACATAACTTTGGCGCTTCCTCCAGCAGCGCAGAAGGACTTAAAGGGAACCTGTCAGCTCTGAAACACCCTCTAAACTAGAGTAAGCAGTGTATAGTGTAAGTGAGATTGAGTCCGGTTATGTAATTTTTATCTTCATACTCACTTCCATTCTGACGCTGTGCTCCCACAAACCTGCAGTAAAATGCACTCAGTGGACTCCGGTGCTCACTCACATAATGGAGAGGACTCAAAGAAGAGTCCTCTCAATGCATTTTACTGCTGGTTTGTGGGAGCACAGCGTCAGAATGGAAGTGAGTATGAAGATAAAAATTACATAATCGGATTCAGCATCACTTACACTATACAACGCTTACTCTAGTTCAGGGGGTGTTTCGGAGATGACAGGTTCCCTTTAAGACTGGCGTGGAAAACATCAATCCTAATAAATGTCTCCTATAGTGCGCAGGCACGACCTACAGGAACACACGGAGCAGTCGCAGTCCCACAGAATGTCCTGTGGTGTCGGCCTCCCACCCACCACACAGGTGCACTGATGTACAGAAGATGTAAATATAGACAATATACATAAAAAGAACACTTGAAAAACCCAGCACTATTTTTTTAAACAAAATATCAAGTTTGTTGTTCGTGTGTTTAAAGATTATGCATTTCTGGGAATAACCCCCATCTTCAGATATAAAGGGCCTAAGATGAAAACCTTTTTCTTCAGTTTCACCATTAATTCAGGATCATCCTATGTGGTTTTAATGCTACAACCTCCCATCAGCCATGAGTGCATACGTGTTTCCTGAGCCACTGGCTGGGAACACCGCTGCAGGCACAACCACAGTGATCAAGTCAGGACCAAAACCCCAAGCAGTCAAACATACAATTCTATATTGTTTCTATGATACACCACATGCCATAAAAAGCATGCAATTCCAATCAAAGTTGTCTTTATTGCCTATAGAAACCAATTACAGCACAGCTTTCATTTTTCCAAGAAGCTTTAATACATGAAAGCTGTGCTGTGATTGGTTACTATGTACAAGAAAGACTTTAATCCCTCGGTACTGTCAATTTGTTTCGTACAAGTAATTTAGATTTCTGCCTTGCAAAGGGGGTAATCTGACCAATATGCACTGTCTACATTATGCAGGTTACCTGCTTCTTTCCCCTTCCTATATCATAAGCAGCCATAATGTCTCCCGATGGAGCTGTTCAGTGTAATGAAAAACTGGTATTTAGATCACAAATAAATACATCATTACACAGCACTGGTACCACAGCTATTCAGGTAATTGAAGATGGATAATCTGTAATCTACAGAGCGGTGTTGTCTTTCTAGGCATGAGGCACTGGAAAAGCCCTCCTAAAAGCTGATGGACAGAAAGCTTAGACTCCCAGCTCACTATCGGTCAATTCAATTAAAATCAAAGCTTTAGATGTATTCCAGTGCGTCACGCTCAACACTTTATCCCGGACTATCTGACATATTATAGAATTACACTTTCTGTCACACTAATGATAAAACTGCAGGTTTTTAGTCTTTCAATGGGAGGTTACATTTCCATGAACACTCATACATTAGGAAATTGCATGACTAACAACTGCATTACATATTTATGATCAGAATTGTCCAATTTATTAACTATGTTGTCAGCAAGACACAGTTTTCCACAGAAGCAAAATAAAAAGAATACGTGGATTAACTGCAAACTTTGAATCTGGCTGCTACTCAGCCCAAAACTGGCCATAGACATTAGACTACCTTCTTCTGAGAAATAAGCCGCCGATAGAAGTGTCCGACTGCGGCTCATATGCCTCCTCTCATTGAATTAAGCATAGCAGAGCTGAGTGAACATGTTTAAAGGGTGGTTGGGGTTGATGGTCGAATCGAGCCATTTTACATGTATAGCCAGCTGTGAGATTATATAAGAAATAGCTGCGACATTTTGTAAATCAGGGTGAAAGCTCGTGCACATAAACGTTGTTTGGTTCCGCATCTGAGCCACACTTTTTTTGCTCCGTTCCATGGGGCTGCGAAAAGAAAAATAATGCAATACAGGCATTTCTGGCTTCCTGTTCCGTTCCGCAAACTGCAGCATCCGTGTTTTGCAGATCCGCAATTTGTGGACTGCAAAACATGGCGCGGTTGTGTGCGTGAGCCCTTAGACTGAACACACCCTCTAGACAGCTGTCAGCAGAAGATCTGGGTGGCCAACAGTTGTCCCTCCCAACATCCCTGTCCTGCATGCAAGGGTCCTGAATGGGGAGATAGCCGCTGCCAGACAATCTGCCAGTGGCTAATCTCCCACTGAAAACAAAGGATCAGTCATATTGTAATCCAACAGCCAGAAATCGGTGGAGAGACCACCAATAAAGGTTTATGTGACCAGTCCTGTCCATCAGCTGTCTCCATTCACTTACAGTGGGGACGGACTGCGCATGCACTAGTTCCCTTATCCATTCCCAGTTTACGTGAATTGAGGATGTTGATGAACATGAACCTCCACCAGCAGCCATTTTGGGAGCGCAGTGCCGGGAATAAGTAAACATAATAAGGCATATTAAACCAGCAGACCTTGGCACCAATGGCTTAACTACTAGCTTATGACAAGTAGCAATAGATAGAAATAGATATCTGTTAGCAATAGAGAGTGACCAAACACCTTAAAGAGGACATTTCACCTCTCCTGACAGGCCTATTTTAATAGCTCCATGCATTCCCCACGTACTAACAATTCTGGAACATCTATTCTTATGTCTGTATGTTGTGTCATTCCTTTATTATTTGCACTAGAATTTGTGAATGAATTGCTATTTGCCTTCAGTAAGGGAACAGAGGGGAGGTAACCAGTTGGGGGTGTGTCCCGGCACAGACTCACTCTATCCAATCAGTGCTACCATGTTCAGACTGTGCAGGGACACACCCCCAACTTGTTACCTCCCCTCTGTTCCTTTACTGAAGGAAAATAGCAATTCACATATAACTTCTAGTGCAAATAAGAAAGGAATGGCACAACATACAGACATAAGAATAGATGTTCCAGAATTGTTATTACATGGGGAATGCATGAAGCTATTAAAACAGTAATGTCAGGAACGGTGAAAGGTCCTCATAAAAGGGGTTGTCTGTTTTCAATAAAGATGTTGAAGTACCTGACATATCCTGCACCACCACTCAGGTTGTCCTGGCTGAGCTCTATTTACCCAGATGGAGTAATAACATCACAACAACACATGACCACTGCAGCCAATCACTGGCCTGGTCAGGTGCACCTCTGAGGCCAATGATTGGCTGCAGCAGTCACCTGTTGTTGACGTGATATCACCGATGCAGCCAGGTAAACAGAGCCCAGCTGGCAAAACAGCAGCAGCATGGGATCTGTCAGTTAAATGGGTTATTCAGTAAAAAGATATTGATCACCTGTATCTTTTGGATAGGTCAGCAATAAAAGAGATCAGCAGGGGTCCGACAGCCAGGATCCCTGCCGATCAGCTGTGAGAAGAGTCCAGGTGCTCCATGAGCACTTTGGCCTCTTCATAAGCCAGTGATGTTACCATACATGGGTCACGTTGCCTAGATGCAGCTCAGCCCCATTCAAGTCAATTGGACTAAGCTGCAGTACCAAGCACAGGCGCTATATGATGTCTGCAGTGCTCACCAGAGCTCCCTTGGCTTGCTGAAACAGCTGATCAGTGGGGGGTTGCTGCGACGCGGACTCCCGCCAATGTGATAATGATGACCTATCCTGAGTTTAAGTCATCACTATCTTCTCCTGTATACGCCCTTTAAGTACTTACCAGCAATTTACAGCAGATGGATCCCAAGGGTTCAGCCTGAAACTGGACTACCCCTTTAACCCATTAATGACCACCCACTGTCTTTTGACAGTGAGTGGTGCAAGTTCTCAGCCTGCAGCAACGTCTTTTGGCATTGCTGCAGTGGAGGGGGATTAAGGGCTGTCAGTGCACTATTGCGCTAAGAACACGCTATTACCATCCGCCTCTGCTCTTAGCGCAGGCTGACACTTCACAGCAAGGGTAGGAGGAAGCATTGATCCTAGCTATTAACCATTTAACCATGTTAAAGAAGACATCCCCTGCGATCGGGTCAATGGATTTCCCTGTGAGCAGTCATGGGGTACTGGGTCACCGTTCTCATGATCCTTGGGGGTCCCATCAGTAGAACTCCTACTGATCTAATAGTTATCCCCTAGCTATAGATAACTTGTGTTTAGGGTCAATTCATACAACCGTATGAGGTCTGGGAAACACAGCCCATGTGTCGGCTGCATCTCCCGGCCTGACCACGGCTCCCCTGACCTGAATTGACTGTAGCATAGTGGTTTATCAGTTCCTATATGATCTTGGGTCTATTGTTCTGTACAGTACATAAGACCTACAATTAGATAGGAACTGATCGAATCCTAAAATTACTATAATGCAGTCAGTTCAGGTCAGGGGAACCGTGGTCGGTCCAGGCTAATGTGAATCAGCACTTAGGCTTAAGACTCTTTTAAAAAACTAAGTCTAATACAAAAAAAATGTTTCAAGCAAAGAAAAGAAGGCAAGAGAAGAGTAAAGCACGATACAAATGTCACCCAGAGCTAATCAGCATTTGGGACACCACTCCTCAGTGATGCAAATGTTCAATACGTTAAAGGAATATTTTTATCTCAGCTGCTCATGGCCGATACTGGAATATCACCCTTAGGCCTTATTCACACATCAGTGTTTTGGTCAGTGATTGTGATCCAAAACCAGGTGTGGCTTTAAAACACAGAACAGGAGCAGATCTTTGCCTCATACCTTTTGTGTATGTAGCCTCCACTCCTGGTTTAGGCTCACAATCACTGATGGAAATCACTGACCAAAACACTGCCATGTGAATAAGGCCTTATGAAGTAGCCAGTGTGACTGGAGTTCTGAAAAACAGTCAAATCGGGTCAAGAACAGTGGGACAAAGGCCAGAGGGCCATAAACACCCTCCTCACGGCCTCCTCAGGGCCAATGTTCTCAGCATTTATCATTGTGAGGAGCATCAGGTACTGTCAGCTACAGGTGCTTTCCTGCACGAAACTGCAGCGCCATCCTCAGAACAGTCATACAATGGAATACTGTGGTGAAGTTGGAGGATTTTGTGTTGCACTACCCCAGCAGAGCAAAATACCACAGTACAGCACAAAATCCTCCAGCTTCACCACAGTATTCCATTATATGACTGTTCTGAGGATGGTGATGCAGTTTCGTGCAGGAAAGCACCTGTAGCTGACAGTACCTGATGCTCCTCACAATAATAAATGCTGAGAACATTGGATCACTATGTACCCGGCCAGTGGCCATGAGGAGGGTGTTTATGGCCCTCTGGCCTTTGGCCCACTGTTCTTGACCTCAAATAGGCCCTGCCTTCTGTCAATCTGGACCCAGCTACAACATGGGGACACTTTTTTATTCCAGGCCATTTTAAATACCCAGTTTGTCCTTGAGCAGGCTGTGCTATTCTGTTTCCTTAAAGAAGAACTCCCGCAAAAATTTTATTCCATGTCCTGCTAGAAATGTACATGATGTAATCTGTGGTGAATGTCATTTTCTTACCAGTGTCTGTATTTTTTACTTATATCATCCTGAAGTTTCTTATCTGTGTCATGTGACTAGGAATTAAACCCACCAACTCACACAGAGACTTATGTGTGGACAGGAAGTCTAATTCTCTATGCATTCCTATGGGAGCCTCACTTTCAGTCTCATAGGAATGAATAGAGCAGTGACTGGCTTCCTGTCCTGGGTCAGTTGGAGGTCAGGGAGTTGGTCACATGACACAGCTACAATAAGAAGAGAGGTTATTACTCACAATTACATTCTCTGATAAGAAGATGACATTCACTATAGATTATATCATGCACCTTTCTAACAGGTCAGAGAATAAAAATGTTTGCGGGAGTTCTTCTTTAATGCCCATGGAAGTTCTGCAAATGAGAGCTATGGAAACAGCGTAAAAGAGCACGCTCAGCTGTTTTTGCAACTCCAGCCATCCTGGTCTGCACATAAACATGTATTCCAATCTCAGCCATGAATGGCAGCAATACCACCTTTAAGATTCTTTCCTCTAAACATTCACCAACTATCCACAGTGTACAGTAGGTGATAAAGGTACGTCCACCAGGATCTAACCACTGGGACTTCTTATGATCATGACAGTCTGAGTTCCCTCTGTGAATGAAGCAGTGCCAAGCATGTGTTACCATAACTCTATTCACGTCTATGGGACTAAAGTTGAGTTGTATTCACAAGTCTCATAGAAGGGATTGGAGTCGTGGTCACACATGCACACCAGTGCTCTATTTACGTAGGGGACTCGTGCTTGTGACCAGTGGGATTCCCCTCAGTGATCATACATTTATAAAGTATCCTGTGGATAGGTAATAAATGTTATTAATGGGAAAATCTCTAAGCATGACAAGTGTGCTGAAGTAAGGTGCAGGCGGTTATACTTCACATCTAGTACTGTAAGGATATTCTGCATATCTGAATAGGTCGGTTTCTACATCATTTATGTAGGACTTCTTTCAGATGGATATATGGGATGAAATCTGCTGCAATTCCTTCAGCTTCTAACCCCACCAGGCAGAGCAGTACAACATAGAAGCCTACTGTAAATAAAGTAGTGAAGGGCCAAAAACAATTACCCACAGAGGCCTTTTGGGCACACCACCTCCCCCTTAGTGCAGCTGGACCTGTGGAGGGGATAGTATTTACCTGTTCCCCTTTCACTGAGGTCCAGCTCCTTCACTCCCTTGCTTACGCTGAAGATCTTGGGTCTCCCTGTGTCAACATCTGGTTTGACAAGGTCCACATGGATGCAAAAGCTAAAGAGTGGCCACAGTGATGACATGTACTTTATGTATCATGTGACTCAGTGACATGACGTGTTGGGTACACGTCACCAGATGTAGATGCGAAGAGACCGGAGATCTGTGGTGGCTTTGGGGGAACAAAGGAGCTGGAACCCAGGTAAGTATGATTCCCTCAGCAGGTCTGGCCACAGTGAGGGGTCTGTGCGAAAGGCCCCTGAGGTTAACAATCCCATTAAAAGGGTTTTCCAGGATTTTTTTTTTTACTGATGACCTATCCTCTGACCATCACTGACAGGCCGTTTAAGAAGGCGGTGGTGCTCCTATGAGCGCCGCTGCCTTCTCGCAGCTTACCAAGCATAGCTCCATTCATTCTCAAACAGCTGTTCGGCGGGAGTTCCAGGTGTTGGATAGGTCATCAATATTAAAAACTCAAAAAACCCTTTAAGGACGGTTCTGTAAGATTAACAGTCATGCAGCTGAGATCCCATCAATCCCAAAAATTTGGACTTCTATTATTTTACTGTAAGTCTTCAAATGACTGTCTTTTTCAGCGAAGCAGTGATGTAATTAAAAAAAAAAAAAAAAACATGACAGAAAAAACTAAAATCATACTGCACATAAAAATACAGTTTTTCAGGTCATGTAAAGTAACTCTGCATCCACATAAGAATTAGGCTCTTAATTTTGCTGACCCTCTTAGCCCATTTCATATTTCCAAATTGTCAATATGGACCAGATAAACATACAACATTAACCAGCCTAAGGATGCTGTCACATGCGCCAGATTTTCCAGAAATCGATGTGCTTGCCACCAAAAGAAGCCCATGGAATGTATTTTCAGTCACAAAAACTTGTGCAACAAAATCTGCCTCCTATGAAGGCTTGCTAAAAGCAAATTTGCTGAGCGCTTATTTCCTGTGTGCTGTGAGGGACCTAGAAGTAGAATCCTGTAGGGGGATCAGGAGGCATCGGGGAAAAGGTAAGCTGAGTATTGCTCATTATCTCAATATTATATTATTATGTCAGGCAATTATTGGGAATATACTAGACATTTCTGATAATTGCCTGATCATTGGCGGAGATGAGGGCTGCATTTACATGTAGCAACCGCCTCTGCAGTATGGGGGCAAGCGATCCCTATAGAACATCAGTGTTCCTGGGCACTAGATCGCTCTTTAGACAGCCTTATTTTTTTTTGTGCCAGCAGAACGGCACAATTAGCGAGTTATCACTGGCACCTTTTACACGGGTCAATTATCGGGAACGCGCATTTATACAAAGGCTCATCCCCTATTATCGGTCTGTGTAAAAGGAACTTTACACCAATCTGAGACCGCTTTAAAAAATGTTTATTGGGCAGATAAATTCCACAACTTTGAGAAGTTAACTATAAGAGGTATGAAACTCATTTTGATAATTTGGGACATTTTGATTCTCTCTCTCTCTCTTCAGATTCTGATTACCATCCCAGCATTTCTTATTCATCATATATACTACATATACTATTCTATATCTCGTAGCATTGTTACAGGTCTCTGAAATCCATACCTCTATAGGTGAACTTTTACACACAGTAAGGGATCTTAAGAGGATACATAATTAATCTCCCTGACATTTACTTTATTCTATTAAGACCCTGATGACTTTTAAATATGGAGGAGGAGGTTGTTATTACCTACAAGACAAAGGATCAGCATACCCTGTCACTGAGATTTATAGGCGGCAAGCAAAGTACATGAAAGCAAGATGCAACAGTTAAACCGAGTTATGTTCATGCAAAGCATATACCATGTCAGACGTCAATCATAGAAGTGCCTCTCATTTTGGGGACGTTTCATTTAGAATATACAATTTATGATTTTTTTTTCTTTCTGCCAAGGCCAATAGGAATAAGGGAACGTTTCCTTATGAGAAACAATAATAAGAAAGTATCCATAGCCTTAGCTGACAGTAATATAAGAATGGGACTGGAATCATTGGTTACCTCTGTTAGCATGCGTTCTAAGGAAAACTTTGTAATAAAATAAATCGCATACTAGTAAAGACAAAAAGCAACATTGTATCTCTGCACACAATTTATGCTATTGCAGCCAAAATATTTAGGCTAAGCATATAGATAATGCGACAGTATATGACGCACAAAAGCAATAATACGGCCAGGCATTACATAACAGAAGCGAACGAGTTACGTAGAACAAATACATGGTGTAAGGATTACACGAGTATTAATAATGAATTCCATACACCACAAAGGAGGTCACTGCAGGCTTCATAATGTTATCAACAATTGTGTGCCATGAGTCTTAATGTTGTCTTATTGACAGTAGACAACGACCCACGCAACAGTGTAAGCACATCTGAAAAACGACTTGAATGCTGATGGCTAAAGACAAGAGAAAGACACACAATGTGAGCCTGCGGAGAGGCAGGAGTCTTCCCATGAATAATAAAAGGCATTATAATGAAGTGATTTTAAGTCGGGGAGAGGCTCATTTTGTAATCACTTGAGCAAATTGAACTTTTCTGAGCTCACATACAAACGCACAACCATTAAGAAAAACACGTTCCCTTTACAATGGGTCCGGACTCTCAAATGACTTCAGTCTATTCTTTAAAGTAAATGACGACTGCCTGGCTCTCCATGAGCCGGATAGTTAAATGTGTAATTAATGGGCTCAAAGCAGCGACGGTGTAATACGACGTGACAGCACCAACATGCAAATGCTTTATGCGATGGATAAGAAAATGAACATTGCCCGGCTGACGGAGATGATGGTTTATTAGCAAACTATCTTCACGCCATAAAGTCAAATCTCAACAGTCAAGCAAACAGAAAAGGCAAATACAATGAGACATGAAAGCAATGTTTAGCAAAGCAGAAAGGCGGTTGGGAACAAAGCCATTCCATACACAAGGAACCGAGGCAGAAACTTTAAACCAGGTACTAACCCATTTGTGCCAGTCTGAATCTTTGCGAAGTGGCTACACTTCCTACCACATGGTACATCTCAGATGCCAGCAGGGAAGCCATTCGAGCTAAAGGAAAGTCCAGATGTTGAGAGCTTCCACGTTAAGGCAGATGATAGTTATTGCACCTGACAAGATCTGCTTCCCATTGCAGAATAAATCTAAACAGCTGAGCAGGATGCACTAAGCTGAAACTGGAGCAAAAGGCGTGTTGTCATCGTACGCTCAAAAAGCACTCTAATCCACTAAACATCAGGAGACAGCACTGCGAGTAACCCACTTCTCCTCGATTCAAAAAACAGGAGTACAAAAAGTGCAAACGCTTCAGCCCAATAAAGCATGTTTACAGGCGATGTACCATTCCTCCTTTGGTAGCAACTCAAGGGGCAGTCTCTAGTCTACAGACATGTCATTAACATGATGAGAAAGGGGTGACCGTGCCAGAGCACAAATTCTAGCTAGAGAGGAAGTCGTTCACATCATTAGATATGTGCAGCCAAAGTATATTTAACATAATGTATAACGCCTTCATCCTCAAGTGTGCATGAGCGGAGAATATTAATTACTGAACTCATACACAGTTTATCAATAATTCATTTCTGGGATTAAACTAAGACTGTATTCATTTAGAAATGTTTTAGCGACATTCAGTAGCGGCATTAATCGCTTCAGTGTGTGTGCAGGGCCTGTGCTTTACCTACATGTTAAGGCCTCACGCATACGACCATATCCGTTTTGCAGTCCGCAAATCATGACTCTGCAAAACACAGATCCTGGTTGTGTGCACCCCCACACTTTTCCGTCCCGAACTAGTGTAGAAATGCCTATTCTTGTCCGCAAAACAGACAAGAAGAGGACATGTTTTTGGCGGAGCCGTGGAATGGACATATTGATGCACAAAGCACATGGTGTGCTGTCCGCATCTTTTGCAGGTTTTAATATATGCAAATGTACTGTAGTATTACAGTACGTGGTTGCCATTCAGAAGAATATCCATCCATGTAATACATCTTGATTGATCCATTTCATGTTCTCCAGAATTCTGCAGTCTGCCTGTTAGGCTATGGCTACATGGTGACATTGGTAGCACAAAACCTGTCGTGGCCAGGATCGCTGAGTAGCGGGGATCCCATAGAATGAAAGGGATCGCTGCCACAGTCGCAAGAAATCCAACAGGGCTGGCCTTCTTGCGACTGCAGTAGGGATCTCATTCATTTTATGGGATCCCCGCTACTCAACGATCCTGGCCGCGACAGGTGTCGCGCGACCAGTGTCACCGTGTAGCCCTAGCCTTAAAGGAGTTGTCCAAGCTAATGATATTGATGACATATCTTCAAGATAGTTCCTTAATATGCAATCAGTGAGGGTCCGACATCGAATACCACCACTAGCTCTCGAATGGACCAGGAAGCGCAGTTCAGTTCAAAATGTCATGGCTGTGCCAGGTTACTGTAGGAGTGAACGGGAGTTGAGCTGCAGTAACCCGGCATGGCCATTACACTTGGAACTAAGCTGTTTTTTCAGCTCCATTCATTCGTTGAGGTAAGGGTGTAAGTCATCAATATCAGGCCTGAAAAAAAACCTTTAAGTGTATGGAACTGGAAGCAGAATATTCCACTGTGTAGTTTCCAACAACGGCGTACTGCTGACCAGCTCCCATTCACTTGAATAGGGGCTGAGATGTCTACTTCCAGCACCACGTCTTCCCGAAACAGCTGATCAACAGCAGTTAAGGCCCCTTTACATGACCCAATGTAACAAGCGATTGTCGGGAAGGAAGCATTCCTTCCTGACAAACGCTTACCCGTCAGTGAAGTAGACCACTGCATGTAAACATTATGGGGAGCAGTGATCGCTAATACCATCGCTTGTCCTCATTCAGACTCATTGTTTGCAGGAAGCAGAGTTATTTTTAGACAGCAGGGTCTGCTGCCGGCAATGGATGATTTAGATGACCGCACAAACGAGTGTTTCGCTTGTTCATTGCGTAACTGGTGGCACCTTTAAACAGGCAGACTATTGCTAATGAGCGCTCACATGAACAATTGTTGGCGATAATCTGCCCGAACATCAGGCTGAGCATTCTCATAGCACACAATCAGTTATTCATTTGTCTTACATAAGTTAACAATGAGAGCAGAAGATACAACTGTTTGTAACCACCAGCATGTTTTAACAGCTTTTTACATTATTACTTCATTAAATTTTCGGCAACAAAGCTTTGATAATTCATGAGGGTCCTTGATCCGGCTGCCACTGATTCTTCAACTTGTTACACTGAAGAGAAAACCTGGAAAATACTTCTTGCTGTATGTAGGGAT
Organism: Rhinella marina; assembly: GCA_900303285.1. NCBI lineage: Eukaryota > Metazoa > Chordata > Amphibia > Anura > Bufonidae > Rhinella > Rhinella marina. Next base: position 206,481 of record ONZH01002556.1, read on the forward strand.
AATCGCTCACAGAAGGTTCTTCTGTGCTAATGCTATAGGGTAAACAGCTGCTAAATCTCCATCTACTTGCAAGAAATTGGCACAGAGCATTCATATGAGCAGGGTCAGTGTTGCATTTCAAGCACTGTTCACTCAAATCTGTTATGTTTTTCTAGCAAACTGGATTCAAGCCATGGTATCCTAATCTCTGAAACTTCAAATCAAGCGGTCAGATTAGCAATGTTTAGGTCGGTAAAAATGGGGACATTGAAGACTCCACCCATGGGAATGCCCAACCCCGTTCGTAAATGTCCGTTTATGGGCGGTGAAATTATTAGCCCCACCCATTTTGGGTCAGGACTAGAGTTGAACGAACGTGCTCGTAACAAGCATTGTAGCACTCAGATCCCCTGCGCTCGCATGGCCGCAGGCATCCGGATCCGTCCTCACCTGACTGTAAGTCAATGGGAGCGGATCCGTTTGGTATGACACACGAGTGTGTCATACCAAACGGATCCGTCCCCACTGACTTGCAGTCGGGTGAGGAGGACGGATCCGGATGGCTGCGGCCATGCAAGCGCAGGGGATCCGAGCGCTAGAGTGCTCGTTACGAGCACGTTCGTTCAACTCTAGTCAGGACAGTTTGAAAACCAAAAAAGACAGGACTGTCTCTGAAAACCAGGGACAAATTCGGGACAGGTGGCAACTATGGATCAGAGTTTAAAAGTGAAAGACAAAAACTACAAAACAATGTTTAAATGGGTTTATTCTAGAAAAAATATTTTTGTGCAATTAAGGGCAAATGAATCATTATTACAATAAACCAGGAGTTGATCCTAAACAAAATATATATATTTTTTAGAACCATTTATACTTCTTTTTCTCGAGAAAAAAAAAAACCACAGATGAAAAATACTGAATTGTGAATGAGGCCCCAAGAACAGGAACAAATTCTAACGGACAAACAAGCAAAATGTTCCAGCTCTGTCTTCATTACATATCCAAGAAGAAGTGCACCCAATAATAAATGAAACCACAAAACCGAACACCAAACAGATATAGATCTCAATGGTGCTCACCTCAATCTGTTGTATAATGTAGCAGGCCAATTAGACAGTAATCCTACAGTGCTGCACCCACTGGGGAAACTGCTCTGGACAGGTATCTTGGCTGGATACAAAGAACTTGACCTCTGGGAAAAGCATGGGATAATGCACTACATTCTTTAACATCCTGAATAAAGCCAGTAGGTTACACAGGATAGAAAGTGTTCCAAAGGCTTTTATTAATGCTAAAAAATTGTCATAGATAATGTGTTTCTGGGTTAAAGGCATTTGGGTCTCATGAAGAGTTTTGAACCAAAATGGAGAATTTGTGGACACTATTTTATCATTAATAAAAGCCTTTGGAACAAGACTTTTCATTCACATGCCTTTCTGGCTTCTTTTTTGGACTTCTAAACAAGGTAGCGCATTATCCTGTAGTTTTTTTTATTGTGGTCCAGGCTCCTTGCATCGAGCCCACAGCGGTTTCTCCAGTGAAGTAGCACCCTTGGCTTACTGCCTACTCAATGCCCATTATGTTACACCGCAGAATAAGGTGAGCACCATTTCTACTGAGACCTATAGTGGGCTGCCCCACTAGTATGGAAGCAGTGACGGATTGGCCATAGACCTTACAGGGAAATTTCCCGGTGGGCCGATGCCCAGGGGGCCGCCTGGGCCCTCCTCACAGTCAGCTAGTGGAAGTTTTTGGGGATGTATTTTGTGCTGCTGGCAGTATTTTGTGATGGACTTAGGTATTTGGCTCTGTTGGGGTGGTATAATGTGCCACAATATGGTATTGCTGGCCCTGCCTTCCATCAATTTGGACCAAACTACAAAATGGGGCCACTTTTAGTATTTTTTCCAGGGCCACTTTAAGTTCCCAGTCCACCCCTGTATGGAAGTAATATCCAACAAAGCGCTTCATCTCCATTTTTCATAGATTTTTTGAACTGTTATAAAAAGCCATTTCTCAGCAGCAGACAAATGGTGGAAAAGGGACCAGGTGCAGGAAAAGGTAGAGTCTTGGGATTGAAGACCTGTGGAAACTTAGTAAATAAGCTTACCATTCAACCTACAGCTTTATGTAATCTTCTAATTAAAGAGGTTGTCCGGGTTCAGAGCTCTGCACTCATTCACCATGAATGAGTGGAGCATCAGAGATTTTCACGTTCCGATGCCCACCTCTTGCCCAGCACTGAAACACACAGGGCAAGGGCTGTTTGTTTACATTTTAACATTGCCTGGCGCCTAGCAGTGTTGCCAGTGATGTCACCGGCTCTAATGGGCTATCTTTGGCGGTGTGCTAGCCTATAAAAACAGGCTAGTGCAGCACTAAAGACCGCCCATTAGTGACGGTGACGTCACCAGGATTACTGCTAGACGGAAGCCTCCATTTAGCTTACCCATGGAGTGCCCGGCACGTCACCAGATCTCAAGAAAATTCCCTTGGCAAAGGGGAGCATCAAACCGTAGAAAGCTCCAATGCTCCTCTCATTCATGGTGAATTAGTGCAGATCGGGTGGTGTCCCTTTAATGTTGTCTTATAGACCTTTCACTGCAGTATATTAGTTCTGTACTGTGCAGTGCTACGTGGTATGTTAGCGCTTTATAAATAAAGAATAGTAATTCTTTCCTTTTGAATTCAATTACAAGCTATGAAAACCCTTGTAACTGTAATTTCCTTCATCATATTCCCGGCATGTCGTATTACAGCCAAAATGAAAGCATTCAGAGTCCCACAGAGAAAGGGAAAACAGTGAGCAAGCATTCATGTAATCAGAATAAAACCCTACTATTATGGACTAATGATCTATTCATCAAGCTCTTGGCTAGTGACAAGGTGCAAGACTGACAGTAAGACTGTAGAATATAAATCATTTATGTAGATGACATCTTAGCTGGCTGACTCCAGCATTCTGGATGTGTACTATGTTCTGGAGCAAGAATGCCCAACCTGTGGCCCTCCAACTACAGCCTACAGCTGCATGCTGGGAGTTGTAGTTTTGCAACAGCTGGAGGGCCTAAGGTTGAGCATCCCTGTTCTGGAGTATTGTCTCCACGTAACACATTTCAACGGGGCCGAATACGTATGTCGGTTCCGCGGCCCACAAAAAAAATAGAACATGTCCTATTTTTGTCCGTTTTGCAGACAAGAATAGGCATTTGAAACATTCTGGAGGACCTGCAGAAGCAAAGAGTACAAGATGCCTGAAATAAATGATCATCTTGTAAACAATTGATCCAATGCAGTCATACACACTTTAGACCATATTGTCTTTGACACAGGTCAAAGGAAGAACCACGCTTTAGGGAATGTTCCAGGGATATTCTCTCTCTCGTAAAGATCATTTGTGGACTAGTGATTTTAACTTCCTTCCATATGATCTGCTAAAATGACCATCTGTTGTTTAAAGGGCTTTTCTGAGTGTTTTGCACTAATAACCTGTCCTCAGGATAGGGCATCAGTACTTGATCTGTGGGACTAAAACTCCGGGCTCCCCTGCCACTTAGCTGTTTTAAGAAACCACGGAACACCTAGGCCAGTGACGTCACATTCATTGGTCACATGGTTGAGGCACAGCTCAGTCCCATTCAAGTGAATCCTGAGTCCTGAGGATAGGTCATGAGTATAATACACTTGGAAAACCCCTTTAATTTCACTTGACAAATGATCGTTGTGGCAGCAATCCTCTACTGACCAACTTTGGACCAATGTGTATAGGCACCTTAAGAAACAGCTGTTCTTGGAGCTCACCATGCTGCAGGCCAATCAAGATGTCCTAACAGCACTAAATTGGTGTATGCTATTCCATTTAAAGGGTTATTCTCATTTTAGACAATGGGGGCATATCGCTAGGAATTTTCAGAACGGAGCCCCCGAACTGAATGAGGGCGCACTGCGCATGCGCAGCCGCCCTTCATTCATTTCTATGGGGCCGCCGAAAATAGCCGAGCGCTGGCTCGGCTACTTCCGTCGGCTCCATAGAAATGAATGGGAGCGCACCGCGCATGCACGGCCCGGCTCCCATTCATTTCTATGAGCGGCGTGGGGAGCTGCGCCTGGTGGTGGCCGGACCCCCGGAAACCTGGGGTCCTCCAGGCGCAGCGCTCCCCGCTCCGTTCTGGATATAGGTGCGGGTCCCAGCGGTGGGACACCCACCTATAAGACAATGGGGGCATATCCTAGCGATATGCCCCCATTGTCTAAGATGAGAATACCCCTTTAATAAAGGCCTAGTAAAACCATAAAAGCCTCCTACCCCATAAGTTAATGAGCAGGAGATGGATCCAATGTCCTTAAAAGGGTTATCCAGGAATTGATGAGAAATCTTCAGGATAATTCACCATTATCACAACGGTGGGAGTCCGAGTCCCGGAACCCGCAATCCATCAGCGGTGGTAGTGCTTGCACACTGGAAAAATGAATCCAGCGAGCAAAGCAATATGGACAATCACAATACATTAGTAAGTGGCTTGTATTAACTTTGTGTACAAAGTGAGGTGGACGAAAAAGATAAGGAAAAGAACAAACAGCAGGTGGCACTATAGATATCCATTTTATTGAATAGCTCAGAGGCTATACCACATTTTAATTACATGCAAGAACTAAAGTATTCAGATCGAGGTCCTGATTTGAATAGTTTAGATTTTCTATTTTTCATGGCACAACCCCTGTAACTTATACAGTGATTCTACAGGTTTCTGGATGTTTTGCAGTGCAGAAAAGGTTTCACATTCTGTACAGTAAACCTCACAGGTAATTTGGGATAGGAGCTGTATGCCCATATACTGTGCAAAGCCTATATCCATTTTGTTGCTGTCGGCAGGACAGCAGTGGTTGCCGACAGGAAACCACCAATTTTCTGTTACCAACCGCAACAGGATCAAAGAGGGTCAGAACAAATTATGAAATTATTATTTTTTTTTTTTAGCAATTAGTATATCGTATTCTATGCTTTGATCCTCACTTTATACAGTGGTGATTTACCCAAACCCTGCGTCTAAGCAAGAAGATTGTACATCTTATTTTCTGTGTGAATATAACCCAAATCTGTGGTCATGTTTTACACCATAAAAGTGTTGATGGAGGTAAAAATGCCTTCGTACCAAGTCTTCTTTCCACAAAACACAAAAACTGTAATTGATATATAAATGCCAGTGTTATATAGACACAATAAACACTTACAACCAGGCAGTATAGATTGTGAGTATTCAGGACAGAGTTCCAATAATTCATCTCCATAAATGTATTCCAAGCACATCTCTTCTCAGAAGGCTCAAACTGCGAATCCTTTGAAGTGGAATTGCAGTACACCCCCTCTCATGAGATAACAGATTTACCAGTGTAGTTAGCAGTGAGAAAACCCAGTCAAAGACATTTATAATGGTCTTCAAGTCAATTCCGGGGGGCCAGCATGAACAGACGCATCAGTCGTTCTGCTTCACTCTTCACAAATCATTTAAAAAAGGCCTTACACAAGTCAAGCTATCTTTTTATTTTATTAAATTGTGGATATGTTTCGGCATGCACTAGACGTGGCTGTTTACATGTTCACACAGGTCTTTTTATACAGCAGAAACATTTCCATTACATTTTTGGAAAACATTAAGGACCGTAACTCGAAGATCGCAAACCCATTCAAGCCAATGGGTCCGCATCCTCAAACGGCGTGCACACACGCGGACAGACCGCAGCATGGGGCACACATGCCCGTGTGCATGAGCCCGTGTGTTGTTGTGCTAATGCTATGATTTTGGTCGCTTATGACAGCTTAGACTACAAAAGTAGTGGAAATTTATGAAAGTTGTAGATTCAACACAATGTAATAGCTCCTCCATCAGTCACAGATCTGCTCTGCTTGCTTCAGTATGAAACCATCTTCTAGGTGATCAGTGCTAAAGTTCACTTGCATGTTCTGCAGTGGAAATATGTGCACAAACAAGGAGAGCCGGCCAGGACAGCCCTGGAGTCTTCCCTGTACCCTGACCATCCAAAGAGAAGCTCAGACCTCTTTCATTTGGCCTCCAGAGATGACATTTTCTACTCTATGGTTGATCTCACTGCTTTGGACACAGTGGGGAAGATTTAGCAAAACTGGTGTAAAGTAAAGTAACTCTGAAAAATGAAAGGCGGAAATCAGCTGATTGCTACGGGCAACTAAGCCAGTTTTTACTTGACACCAGTTTTGATAAATCCCCCCAATAAAATAGAAAGGAGTCCTATACGAAACATTCATCAACAAACTATGCCATGGAACAAGCCTCAAACTACTAAACAGAATCCCAAACACCTGAGGGTAATATAATCTGGTCTGGGGTTTGATTTTTTCAATTTTTGCAAGATCTGGGTCCAAATTAAGGTAAATTCAGTTCCAATGAACCCTTAGCATAGGTGAAGGCTTTCAACTAGATTTGTAAATCAAATTAAGGTAAGGATCTGGTCTGGAGTCTGATATTAATATAGGGGTCTGGTGTTTGAAAAGAATGTAGGGGTCTCATTAATTTAGGGTCTAAATATAGGGGAAGCATGGAAAAAAATAAAGGGAAAACAGAAATGCTTAATATAATGAGAAATCTAGGTCGAGAATTTTCCAATTTTGTAAGAAATAAATACTCTTCCCCAGGTCCAGTCCTTACTTGCAAGCAGTGCAACAATTCAGCCAAAAGGGACATTGGTCACAAGTAAATACGTAGCCAACAAATAATAATAATACATGTATGGAAGACAAAGCAATAGGTTTATACAACATACAAACTGTATAATCATAAAAGGGGATTTTCTCATGCCAAGATAAAAAATGGCCATGATGTCTGTACTCTACCACTGGTCCTAACTGAACTATGATTCACCTGTTTCAATTAATGGCACAAATCTGCCCCCTGCAGTAGTAGCAATGAAAGAACTTCTCAAATATCCCAAAATGAGCGGAAACCAAGTGGTTGTATGTAAATCAACTGCTGCCACTGTGGGAAGCAAATGTGTTTGAGTAGGATTAAAACCACTGTAGGTGAAAAGTATTTAAAAGCAACAGAAAAGACTTCCCCAGCACATGAAAGAAAATCCACTGTCAGCTGTGATGCTACGTGCTGGATATTTTACACTTCTTAAACTGCCTGACCTACATTCCGTAAATCATGTCAATTGATTTTAACAGTTGTCACAAACTGAGCGGACGCCTACAATAACCGCAAAATTCTATCAATATTTGAAGGTGGTCATGGATTTTTGTGAAAAATTATAAACTCTCCTCTGGAATACAAAGGATGAAAGGGATTCAAAACCATATACCGTATTTTTCGCCCTATAAGACGCACCGGCCCATAAGACGCACCTAGGTTTTAGAGGAGGGCAATCAGAAAAAAATATTTTTCATTTGACCTCAGGTCAGACCACCAATCAGACCCCTAATGTTTATCAGACCTCAGCTGACAGCCCCAATCAGACCCCCAATGTTAATAAGACCCCAATAAGACCTCAGACCAGACCCCAAATAAAAACTGCTCACATCCCAATGTGAATGACCACCAATCAGACCTCAGATAAGAGCCCCACTATAAATAAGACCCTCATTCGGACATCAGATCAGCCCCTATCCCTCTTATCAGCCCTGAGCCTCTTATATTAGCCCCCAGCCTCTCATCAGCCCACAGTCCTTTAATCAACGCCCCCAGCCTCTCATTAGCCCCCAGCCTTTCATTAGCCCCCAGCCTCTAATGCCTCTTATCAGCCCCAAAGCCTCTTCTAATCCCCCAGCCTTTCATTAGCACCCAGTCCTTCATCAGCCCCCATTATCTTATCAGCCCCAGACTTCATTAACCCCCAGTCCTCCATCAGCCACAAGGCTCTCATCAGCCCCATACCTCGTATACAGGAGCAGGAACAGTGTGGAGATGTAGAAGCAGAGCAGGCATGTGTGGCAGGAAAGCCTGCTCCGCCCCTCATCTGCCTGCTCCCGCGCTCCCAGCAACATTCCCCTGAGAATCTGCTGGCCGGCCGATCAACTAGCACCAGACAGGGCCGGCCAGTCTCTGTTCCTACCACCCAGCACATGCCAATGCCGACCCCCAACAAGAGCGCTGCGCCGGGCTCTCCCTCTTCAGGTAACATGTCGGGTACATCGCAGGCTGCTGTTCCTATGCAGCGCAGCCTGCTATGTACCGATCATAGAAAATGCTCCTCGCCGCACCACACATCGTATATTTCTTTTACATGTATTCACCCCATAAGACGCATTAGCGTTTTTCCCCTGTTTTAGGGGGAAAAAAAGTGCGTCTTATGGGGCGAAAAATACGGTAATGGAAATGTGGCTAATTTTTTTAATTTTACCTACACCACGTGGTACGTTACTTCATGTCGCTATTTTTGAAATCTTTCCTACTCTGAGCAGAGGTGGACTGTGGGCACCTCCGAACTGATCTTCATTCACATTCATAACACTCACATTTCTTGGATGTGGAAAATAACGCGTGCTGGAGACCACATATACATTCTTAAAGGGTTTCTGTCACCAGTTTTTTCAGTATGAATCAGGCTGACATTAGAGATGTGCTAATGTCACCTGATTCCAAATATATATCTGTTTTATTTACTGGTGCACCCATTTTTATATAAAATGAACTTTTATTTTATGCTAATAAGGCCTCTAGGTGCAAGGGGCGTTACCCCTGCTCCTAGAGGCTCTGTTGATTGACAGGACCAGGCAGAGAAGAAACACTCCATTCACCATAGCTTGCAAGGACCTTCAATGATGTCATGACCATGTGATCAGTCACATGGTTTAGGAGGAGGCAGGCTGTTTGTATGATCCTAACCATGTGATTGATCACATGGTCATGACATCATTGAAGGTCCTTGCAAGCTATGGTGAATGGAGTGTTTCTTCTCTGCCTGGGCCTGTCAATCAACAGAGCCTCTAGGAGCAGGGGTAACGCCTCTTGCACCTAGAAGCCTTATTAGCATAAACTAAAAGTTCATTTTATATAAAAATGGGGGCACCAGTAAATAAAACAGATATATATTTGGAATCAGGTGACATTAGCACATCTGTAATGTCAGCCTGATTCATACCGAAAAAAACTGGTGACAGAAACCCTTTAAGAATAGTATCCCAAACTAGATCATTGATGCCCTCAATACCTTTTCTCTAGTTTGAAAGACTATTAAAGTGAAAATTCTCAATATGACGAGATATAATACATGTATAATACTTACTATTCTTCCTAGACCCCCTTTTGTTAACTGATCAATAACATCAGATAAAAATTCTGAAACAGTCTTCGTTAATTGATAAAATGTGATAAAATTTCATAGTAATACAATCTGTCATACTCAGGTAAATTAAACTCCATTGTAAAACTTAAATTCCTTCAAATACTCTTTAAGATGATAATTATACCAAACAGGAGAATACACTACTCAAAAAAGTTAGGGACATTTGGGCTGCCAATGGGAGAAACAGGGAGCTCCCTCCCTCTAAACCACTTAGATGCCGTGGTCACTATTGACTGTAGGATTTAAGGGGTTAAACAGCCCAGCGCAGGGCTTCTGCCAATGTGGGCCACTAGAGCATGAGTCCAGTTCTTATGTAAGTAACCTGTGCAGCGCTTAGACTAGGCCACCTTAAAAAAAAGCAGTGGCCTAACCTAAGGCCCTCTAGTGACCGCCATAAAAAAGCTAATTGGTTGTCACTAAGGGATTAAAATGGTCGTCTCATGAGGCTTTAAGGGCATATGGATGTCTCATTCACACATCTGTGCCCGTGATGACATCCGTGACAAGATGGTCAGTAGTTCATCCGTGAAGATGTCCGTGAAGAATCCGTGCTTGGTCTGTGTGTCATCCGTATTCTACTGACACTGCAGTCTGAAAATGAATTTCCAGGACATCTACTACCATAGCAATGATCTGTGAAAAACACAGATGGCATCCATGTTGTATCTATGGTTTCCCGGACCTATAGAATAAAATGTGCATGTGTGATCTGTAATTACGGCATTCTTCCGTGGTGTCACCACAGACCAACGTGATGTATGGATACACATATTAAAGTCAATGGGTACGTGTGCTGTCCATGAAGACCACGGACAGCACACATTCATGATTCACAGATGTGGGAGAGAGGCCTAACATTGTGAATTAGCTCTCTGGAACTTCTCTGTAAAACAGCTCCCACTCTAGTGGACACAATCCATCTATGCATCATATAGTCTTAGGCAGTAATGCTAGCCCAACCAAAAATTGCTGATCACCAAGCGGTTAGAGAAGTAAGACCCGCAGCAGCTTCATGAGACAACTCTTTTAGGGTATGGCTACACTGTTTGCATGACAGCTGTCATGGCCAGGTTCGAAGTGTAGCAGTGATCCAATAGAAATTAACTGGATTGCCTCGAGAATCACAAGAAATACTACACTGCTGTATTTCTTGCGACTGCCATAGAGATCCCATTCATTTCTATGGGATCACCGCAAAACTGGCTGCGATGAGCGTTGCTGTGTAGCCATTCACTTACATGGTCAATAAACTGCTTTCAGATCATTAAGTAACACTAACTTAATTTACTATTAAAACTTATTATACAGGGTGGTTTGCTCCTGAATATTAACAGGATATTTAGACAGAGAAAAGGGGCAAAGGACAAATATTTGATTTAGCACAAATTACCAAAACGACTGAGTAATTACATTTCAGTGGAGTGCTTTCACTTCATGTCCCAGAGATAGTTCAGTGCATTATGCAATACACAGTAATTACTAACACATTAATACTTCCTATAATAAAATTTCAAACCATGAAAGAGGCTGTAATATACCAACTTGCTTTTTTTTTAAAAAAAAAAACTTTAACTTAGAATCTATCACGACAAAATGCAATACAATCTGCCGGTATCATGTAATAGAGCTGGAGGAGCTGAGCAGATTGATATATAGCTACATTGAAATCTCTGCTCTTTCTGAGTTCAGTTGTACACGGGCAATCAGTGACTGACAGCTATGTGTACACACACAGAATCCTATCAATCACTAATAAGACGGCCCCTGTGTACAATTGAAAACGCAGAGACTCGGGCCTCTTTCATGTGAACAATATGGATTGGCTCCGGATACGTTTAGGGTGCTTGCGCACCATTGTGCAAGCGAGTTCAGACAGTTTGTCTGCGATTGTGCTCAGTTGTTCAGTTTTTTTTCGCGCGGGTGCAATACATTTTTCACACGCAAAACTGAAGGTTTACAAACCGGCATCTCTTAGCAACCATCAATGAAAAATGCATTGCATTTGGACTTGCTTCCCGATGCAATGCGTTTTTCACTGAAGCCCCATTCACTTCTATGGGGCCAGGGTTGTGTGGAAAACGCACAATATAGAACATGTTGTGTTTTTCACGCAACGCAGAAGTGATGCGTGAAAAAAAAAACGCTCATGTACACAGACCCATTGAAACGAATGGGTCAGGATTCAATTAGGGTGCTATGCGTTCACGTCACACATTGCACCCAAGTGGAAAACTCGCTCATGTGAAAGAGGTCTTAAAGCGTACTTGACGTTAAAAAAAAAAAGTGTGTGTGTGTACAAACATAACTGTGAAGAAATACTTATTTTTGCTGATTCCCTTAATGTCTTCCTCAACAAAGTTATTCCCTGCTTCAACTGCACAGCTAGAAACATTTCTCTCAGAAGCAGAGGGCATCTCCCTTCTATGGAAGTCTGCCAGTACTATACTAGCATTGACTTCCATCCTCTTACTTTCCACTATGTATGTTTTTATCTAGGAAGCGCAGACAGCAGGGGGGGGGGCTGTAGGGAAAACACAGATAGACAGGAGGTTCCCCTGCTCTTAAAAAGCAATTTAATTGAATCTTTTCCCACAAAACTATTATAGCTTCACCTGCTCTATAATCTGCTGCCTGCAGACTACACTGCATTTCATGGTGACAGGTCCTCTTCAAATAGATCCAAAATCAAAATCAATTTAATTCCATAACAGTCTTTATCAGGCCAAAAGCTTCATTTTTCTGCTACAGAGGTCCAACATTTCTGCTTCCCTCCACGCAGCGAATAAAAGATAAAATTCTCAACTTTTCCTGTTTTTTTCAGTATGTTGTGATCCAAACAATATACAAAGGGGTATACATTTCAAAAATATCTTCCTGTGAACCTACCTCAGTATACGCTCAAAGTGGTCCTAGTAGTTGTGATATTCTAGTCATAATCCAGAAGGACCAGGGTGAATTATGCTATACTGTTGCTCCCATAAAAATTAATCTGCATTCATATGGTAAAAGAGATACTTTGAATAAAGCATGTGATTGCAATGTGTACCCCCGAAATAGCTGTATAAAATGTCTGCCTCAAAAGGCTGCAGAATACATCTGCAAGTCAATAAGAGGAGGCTTGAGATATCGAGCTTCTTAATATGCCAGTTTCTGGAAGGAGATATGAATACAGCTTTTCATTGTGTCTGCCTCCTGTAAATTGCCTATTGACACATACATTATAATTGATCTGCTGACAACATGGGCGGAATTTCCTACCGTAACAAAAATCCCTGTACAAATATATTTTCTGGAGAAGAAACATAAGGTGCTTAAATGTGCTTATATGGCTTAAAAGCAGTCAAGGGCTTAAATGGTTTAGAAAATACATGCAAATCCTTGGGAATCATTTAACAGCCCAGTGGGGCTAATTCTGATTAATTTCCATGTAACTGCACAAAGTATATATACAGCCCCTTACCTGCCAATACAAGTCAGACTGGTAATGGAATGATGCTTTCATGTGCTTCTTACATTTTAAAGAGCTGGGCTTGTTATATAGTTACATGGCGTAAATGTAGCGTGGCCCTTGTGAAAGCCGCAGATTCCGCCTCTTTCGACATGTTCTTTAAGAAAAGATCTTTCTGTGAACTTTTGTCAGAAAACTTTAGCAATCCCACATACCGCTAGGCAGGATTGCTTTTCATGCAGAGAAGAATAAGAGTTCACGCTATTGGATTTTTTTTTTTTATTAAAGAAGACTGGGACACAGTAACGGTTAGAAATATATCTTAACAAAAGCTGGAATGAGAGATGCCTAACCTCTGGTTTTTTAATTCCCCTAATAATAGAAGCAGTGAAAGCATTAGCGACAGGAAGCGGGCAGGAGGACTCTAATTATGATTTTATTATGACAAATAACTCATCTGCTTGCATAACACCGGTATCAGACAAAAGCACATGGCTTTATCTTTGGAACATTTACTGGTCCCTTTTGATGTCAGAGAACAATACGAAGGGAATAATAGATAATATGTCACTGGATCCGCCACAACTGACTCACACTCAAAATCTGTCTGTCTATTCAGCACCATTAAAAATGACAAATGGGTTTATCCAAAATTTGTCTTGTCCTTCAGACACATCGTAGAAGTTCAATTGGTGGGGCTCCAGTAGATGACACCTCAGCAGTACATCAGATAATGTGGTGGCCACCTGAGTATAGTCCCTATTCAATGAAATGATTGAGGGTTATGGAAACCATAAGGGAGGAAATTGCCTTCAGAAGTTTGATGCATCAAAATTCCAGCGGAGGCCACGTGGTGTCTGCATCCCATTGTTTGTGAGCTGCGGCGTGTCCCTTCTTGGCGCGGTGTGTGGACATCCTCTGCTTGAGGTCGTGGCAGCTCTCAGATCGTAGTTAGCACCATTCCATGGAACTAAGCCGCAACCAAATTGAACTACGATGGTGGTTTCAGACATGGTATATGCGGCAGATTTTGGCAGCATCAAAATTAATTGTGTGAACGTTCCCCAAGTATAACTTCTCAATGATTATCATGGAAATATGGTTGTTAGGGATAACAAAGGAAGGATTATAAAAGAAAAAAAGATAATGAATTATGGTTCTTACTTGAAACTTGTACAGCAATAGGATGACGTATGGCAACCGCACTGCCAGGAAATACTCGGCAGCAGGGATTTAGCTTTAGTGGAACTACACGTTACGGGGACGGAATACTCCCTTCTCCAGTCAAGTCATATCCTCTTAGATGAAACTATTACACACAGCCAGCTTTAAACCTTTATGGTAGGCCATATTTGACTTTTAAAGGGGTTCTCCGGGAATTAAGAAAATTAAAATACGTAAATATTACTTCATTATAAAAATATTCCCACATACATTTCATTAGTTATAATGGCTCGTTTTGTCTGGGGAGCAATGATTAGGAGAAACAAAATGGCCGCCGTCCTACAAGTCCACACAAAACCTGTCCTAATCACACATGAGGACAAGTTACTTCACAGCACTGAGGTAAAGAGCTGCCTCATCCTCCTCTCTGCTTGTCAGGGATTATAATCCTGAATATGGATGATAAGTTCTTCAGCTGAATTTCTGTAGGAATGGAGTTCATGAGGAGACATGAAGTACAGAGAGGACGGACAGGACAGACTGTGGTAATGGAGACTGCAGACAAGAGCTGCTGCTCATCAGACACATCCCCACCTCCTCTCTGTACTTCATGTCTCCTCATAAACTCCATTCCTAAAGAGATTCAGCTGAAGATCTTATCTGTACTCAGGATCATAATCCCTGAAATCAGAGCAGAGAGGAGGATGAGGCAGCTCTTTACCTCAGTGTTGTGAAGTAACTTGTCCTGCTGTGTGATTAGGACAGGTTTTGCGTGTACTAATAGAACGGCGGCCATTTTATTTCTCCTAATGATTGCTCCCCAGACAAAAGGAGCCATTATAACTAATGAAAGGTATTTGGGAATATACTTATAATAAAGTAATATTTCTGTATTTTCATTTTCTTAATTCCCGGAGAACCCCTTTAAGCACCAACTAACATCGCCATCAATGTCTAACCATTACAGTGACTCAACAATGCCTAGACCCAACAGGTAGCAGCCTCTCTGACTGCTTTCCAATACTGCACCAACCTGTATTTAAGTTCTCAAACAAGGCTAGCTTGGGATTTGTGCCATTTAAGAGAAAAGTCAGAAGAGTCTGTTGGGTACTGATGGAGATCCCAGCAGCTGAACTACCATAATCAGACACATAATCAATATGTAATGAGTGAGAACACCTCCTTTAATGGTCTGGCACTTTAGAAATTAATAGCAAGTTCTTATGACAGTTTTTTATGTTTATCTTTTTATGTTTTTGCTAGGTTAGCAAACTTTATGCCTATCTTCATGGCAAACAGGACTCCAGTGTGTTCTACAGTGTGGGAAACGTGCTTTATCAAAGTTTGTCACAACCAGAGTTGACCCCACACCTGAGAATACAATGGCATTTCAATAGTCTTGTACTTGAGATCTAGACAGGATTCAGTGGTATGCTTTATTATATAGTGTTCATAGAATAATTATATAAAAGGTGGGGACCGCAAGAAGGTCTATGACTCTCTGATCCATAAACAAGAGCCATATGACTGCGGTCTGAAGTCAAAGAAGGTATTGTATGTTTACAACTAACCCAAAATGTAAAAAAAAAACAAACAAAAACAACTGAACAAAGTACTGAATAGGGATGTATTGTCCTTATAGGGCCTTCTTCATACTTCAGTGAATCACGGACATATGCCGTCTGTGTTCTCCACGGACAGCACACTTACCCACTCACTTTCATAGGCTTGTTAACGCATGCACTACTTTGGTCTGTGATGCAGACCAAACACACCCATTGAAGTCTATGGGTCTTTGAAAAATCATGGACGGCATCACATTCTGTTGGTGGATTTTCATGGACCATTTGTAGGAGATGCTATGGAAATTCATTTTCAGGCTAGCAGTGCCTGTAGAATACAAATGACACATGGAGGACAACAACAGGCCAATGGACCAAACACAGATTCTTCATGGACATCTTCACGGATTAAACACAAATGGATTTTCCACTGACATCAAATGGACACAGAAATATGAACGAGGACTAAAGAGAATGGACATAGTCACAAAGTAAATGTGCATGAGCAGAGCAGTTTTTCATCCAGATTTGTATTACTTTCTAGAATGACGCATTTTATAAGAGATCCCATATTTGTACCGTATATGCATTAATATAAGCTCCATAGCATTATCCATAATGTTATAACTGTAATTGGACGTCTCAGCTAGGACAATATTAGCCCTCGACAAATTAGCATTTTCCAATTATTACAGCAATCTTAACCCAACAGATAATATTGTTCACTGTGATGAAGCTCATATATTGACTACAGATTAACATGAGTGAAATATTATGTACATATTACTAACTCTAAACAAATTAAAGAGCATTCTCATTATACCGGATCAAGAAAATGGAAACCAAAAGGAATATGGAGACTGAGGACACACAGTAATACACAGATGTTTTTTAAACCAAAGAGAAGACTTAAAAGTCAGTACAATCTTTTACAATACTGTATAGATGATATACAACCAACTATAAGAAAGTCTATCAGGACAGAGTCTATTTATTTCATTCCCACCTTCCAAAAGCTAGAATTTTTTAGTTTTCTGTTCACTTAGGCTACTTTCACACTAGCGACAGTCCGGATCCGGCAGGTGAAGGGTGCTGCCAGATCCGTGCTGCGGCAGGGACATGTGTGGAGCCGGAACCGCGCTCCGTCCCCACACATGTCACACAGTACATACATACAAACAGACACAGACACATATACACAAACAAATACACATACATACTTACATGTTCCCGGCAGGTCTCCAGAGCGCAGGAGGAGCAGGACGGCGCGCACAGATGACGATTCCCCACAGCGCCCTCTGCTGGGCACCTGGTGGAATCGTCATCTGTGCGCACCGTCCTGTTCCTTCTGCGCTGTGGAGACCTGCCGGGAGCATGTAAGTATGTATATGTATCTGTATGTGTATATGTCTGTGTATCTTTATGTGTATGTCTGTATGTGTGTATGTATGTATGTATGTATGTATGTATGTATGTGTGCAGGTGACAGATCCGTCATGAACTCCATTGAAAGTCAATGGAGGACGAATCCGTTCACCATTGTGTCACACAAAACGGATCCGTCCCCATTGACTTTCATTGGGGGTCATGACGGATCCGTCTTGGTGCGGATGCCTGGACCAGAGAGCAGCATGTTGCGGTTTGCTCTCTGCTCTGAAGACGGAACGGAATGCTTTCAGGAGCTTCCGTTGTCTTCAGTTCAGTTTTGCCCCCATTGACAATGAATGGGGACAAAACTGAAGCGTTTTATTCCATCCTATGATGGAGCTGAATACCGGAATTCCAACGCTAGTGTGAAAGTAGCCATAGCCGTATGAGGGCTTGTTTTTTGTGAGATAATTTGCATTTATTAATAGCACCATTTAATTTACCATAGCTTGTATTGGAAAACAGAAAAAATTCTTTGTGGGCTGAAAATGGGGAGGGGGCAGTCACTGTGCACTAAAGCTGATGAGGACCTTATTCTGCAGGTCGGTATAATTATGCTGATACCAAATTTATATACATTATGTAGTGTTTTGGGAAAGGGAGTGAATTGAATTTTTTCATCCTTTAGTGTTTTTTTTTTCCTTTTTTTTTAACGATTTATTGTAATTTTTAGTCTCTTTTGTGGACTTGTACATGCTGTCTTGTCCTATAGACTGCAATAAAATACAATTGCAGTCTATGGGATTTTAACAACCTGCCTGTCAGTCCAGGTCACTATGACAGCGTTGGGAGCCTTCCCTGGGGTGTCCCCTCCCTCTGTCTAGCTCCTCAGATGCATGGTTGCTATTGACCGTAACATCTGCCAGCACCCAATCCATACAGGGGTTTCCTTTGCCAGTCCCTTCTTCCGTTGCCGATCCTTCCCTCTTTTTCTTAGGGTCCATTCACATGTCCTGTTTTTCTTTCCCGAATCGATCCTGATGCGGATCCATTCATTTCAACGGGTCCTGAAAAAATGCGGAACGGATCAGGAAAGAAAAACAGGACGTGTGAATGGACCCTTAATGAACAGGGCCAGGCGAGATGGCTATGCGGGAATCTGTGCCTGGTATAACAGTGAATTTCTGGCCTACTTTACAATCTTTACCGCAAGTCAATTTCTGCTTGGAAAATTTACTCAGCATGAAGATAAGATTTGGAAAATCGTATCCACTTTGATGCTGCAATATACTGCTACAGATTTTTACCTGTGCCGATTTGCAGTTCCAATCGCAGCAATTGCAGTATGTGTGGACCTACCACAAGAGCAGTCCGGGAAGATGGTCTTCTTAAAGGGGTTATCCCACAGATGTAAAAGTCTTTTTTATCAGCTTATCTGGAGGACTTTGTTTCCTCTTTGTGGGTGGACTCATCAAGCATCTGCATCTCCTAGGATGCACTGCAATTAGTTCTTGTTAATTAATTCCTCCCCTGCATACAAACTAGCCCCTAACATATAGTTCCAAAAATACATATGGTATTTAATGCTCCTACAATTTCCTTCTCCACCATCTAGAGAGAGATACTGCTATATACTTCAATGAATGTAGAAGTAACGAAAGCCTTCTTCACCTGCTTCTCTATGAGATCACTATGTCAGTACTGAGGAGAGGAGAACTTACTAAGTATGCAAGTCCACCACTGAACGTAGGAGAAGGTGGACCATAAAGATAAACCTGCTACCAAGAGGAAGATGCAATGTATATTAAAAGTCAAACAATATTTCATTGGAATAATATTTCATTGGAAATGTCCTATTTCACTGCACCCTAATACTTTCCATGAGGTAACCACTTTAAGCTTTTTGTGCAAGGCATCGCTGCCTTGAACATAGTGATGCCACTCTTCTTATTAGCTTGCAAGACTACCTGACTTAGAAGGATCCCACTTTGCACTTACTGTATGTTGCATAGCATTCCACACAGAGGAGTCCTACTACTTAGCATCTGCCTGTACCAATCCATGGCAGGGAGGAGACCTTCTTACATGCTTGTAACAATCCTGGAAATGGAGGAGTCCTTCTCTACTTGTCATACGCTTACGGCATGCCCCAACAGAGAGGAGATCCTCTCTACTTGTCATATTACAGCAGTCCCTGACAGAAAGGAGTGTCACTCTAACAGGATCTCTCAAAAGTATGTGACAAGTGGAGTGGGGTTCCCTCTCAGGGATTTCTTCAACCATGTAACAAGTAGAGTTGGAGTCCTCTCTGCTGAGGATTGGCACAAGAAAAGTAAACAGGACTTCTCTCTGCCCAGGACTCCTACAAAAAGACTATGCATTGACAACAGAAGTCTTCTGAAGGTTCATTCTTCTTAGCACATCAATATAGAAAATAATTAAGGAGGGCACTACAGCACACTTTAGTCAGCCTCTTGCCTGTTGAAGGTTGGGATATATATATATATATATATATATATATTTTTTTTTTAAGTAATTAGGCTTTATTCGCAGGCTACTATATTTATTCCACCTTTATTATGAGAAAATGTGGTTATTAAAGGGAACCTGTCATCAACTTTATGCTGACCTCACTGAGGGCAGCATAAAATAGTGACCGAAATGCTGATTTCAGCGGTGTATCACTCATGAGCTAAATGTAAGCAGTTGCAGAGAACCAGAATCATAATCATTGCAGCCTAGGCCTTGAAAAGAGTCAAATCTACCTGAGAAGAGTCATGGTTACTCATAATCTCCTGCTCTCCGCCCATCTGCTGATGGTTGGCAGTTCTCTCCTAGAGAGAAAGGGAGAAAACTAAGTAGAAGCCTGTCAGTCATCGGCAGGGAGAGCAGGAATTCATGAATAACCATGACTCTTCTCAGGTGGCCGTGACTCTTTTCCAGGCCTAGTCTGCAATGTTTGTGATGTTGGTTCTCGGCAACCACTTACTTTTAACTTATAAATGACAGACGGCTGAAATCAACTCACCTGTCTCTACTTTATTCTGCCGTTAGTATGGGCAGCACAAAGTTGATGACAGGTTCCCTTTAAGGGGTTATCCAACCCCAAAAATGCCTCCCTCCAAAGTCCCGGGCCCATCACATGGATTGTACTTACCTCATTCTCCAGCATCCACGTCACTTCTGCTGCCCGCACGGCCGCCATTGCATCTCCCCATTGCACGGATCAAAACATCCGGTGACAGGAGCAGCCAATAGCAGGCCGCAATGAAAGCAAGCCTCCCTAGCATCACGGGTGACGGAGAGATGCAGAAGCGGCCATGCAAGCAGCAGAAGTGCCGCAGGTGCCAGGGAATGAGGTAAATACAATCTGTGTGAGGGCCCAGGCATTTAGGGGGTATTTTTGGGGTTGGATAACCCCTTCAATTGTGGTGACCATGACTGCATGGGGAAAGTGGTGTTTGTGCCTAAACATCTAGTGACACTCCTGTGAATGGGATATGTACATAGATCTCTATGGATGTACTGCATTCTGTACAAATTATTTTCCATCTTTCTTCTAAATCTGGTCCTTGAGATTGGCATTCAGGGACTATTACACCATACACATACAAAATTCCAGCACCAATGCATAAAATCACCTTTATTCTTACGAATGCTTAAAATAATCAAACATGGTGCACAGAAAGCACAACTTACGCGTTTCGGCATTTACATTTTAGCACAACATGCATTGAAAAGCTAAAGAGCTAGATCCCTTCTGTGACTTAATGAAGTCGTATATACACAGATCACCCTTTAAATTGTATCCCTACTCTTTAGCGTTACAACTGACATTATATATAAAGGTGTAAAACAATGGCAAATAATAAAACCAAGCTTCCATGCCAGCCTCGACCTGCTTCACCCATTCATGCTATCACTGTACTGCCTATTGTGACTCTCTAAGGTTGCCATTCAGAGCAGAAGACGAAGGCTTATAAATCTGCAGAGTGAAAATCCGTACTTGCCAAACTCAATGATATATCCACGTAATCTTATTTTAAGACCAACACTGTGCATAGAGCAAAACACAGATGAGGATAAACAGTAGGCACCGTCAGGTCACCTGTCAGTGACAAGGCATTGACATGGGCATTACCAGAGGCTCCTGTACATTTATGAAGTATCAGCCACAGTACATAAGCTTTGCTGGTAGCACTTGGGATAAAGATGGGTGACATCAGATTCATAACCAAGGACAGCTCTCTACTAGGCACTCATTGCATGGTGCTGGACATTCCTGAGCTGGCTTTCTAGATGAAGGAACATATCAGGCATTATGCAAACTTTCCACTTCACAATTGCCAAAACCACGCTACATAAAAGTCATGAACTCCTCGTTCATGTCTCCAGACAATGACTATTACATGAGTGACAAGATGCCATACTTTTTAGAATTGATCCCACTTGAGCAATGAAACAATGAGGCATTAGGAAGATACAAGCTTAATATATTGTAACAGTATAAGCATCTTACAAGTACAATATTTGAACAGAAAATGTTATAGCAAAATACTAGGTCAGTTCATGAACATGATCGTCACATACAAAATGCAGCTGAGAAGAAGGTCAGCTTCCCAATCTTTAAAGATCTGCCTTACCTTTCTCTGGGCTTAAATTTTTATATACTTCGAGGTCTGCCATTAAATATGTTACTCTGACACATTATTGGCACACAAACTGCAGATGCTCCCTGGATCCAAGCCTCTTCACTTCTCATATTTCCAACATTACTTGAGAAATAACGGGTTTCCCTGGAAGCACAGTGACTTGTCTATGAGAATCCACATCCCACAGTTCTATCAATCTGATGATGCCAGATAGCACAACTTTCTCCAAAGTAGAACGTCTACCGAGGAAGAAATCCAGGAAGCGTCTGCTGGGCTCAGCTGCTACTGTGGGAATGCACTGGCAGCCGGTACTTTTGGTATGAGACATGCATGCATAGTGGGGTGATTAAGATCCTTGAGGCATTAAATCCCTGTGCAGATCTGGAATGTAAAGAAGATCAGTCTCACCTCAGGAGGTCAGTCAGGAATTGATTAGACGTATTTAAACCTGAATGGCATGAGGTGTATAGCCAAGGAAGGAAAAAAAAAAGAAACAGTTCTCGGTGCAATGTGTGCGATTCACAAAGGCACCGGGAGAAGGCAATTGCTATGCTCATCAAATAGTCATTCAAAGGCTTCATTACATTTTACATTATTGTTCCAGGTCTGTGGGGAACACACAGAGTCACTGGATCTCTCCTTGTAATGACAGACAATACACAATGAACCATTCCTGACAGGTCTGCCTAGAAAATAAATACCACATTTCTCTAAATGGCTTGTGCTCAGACTCACAGACACGAAAACGCTCTGAAGACGTATGGAGCTATTAAACCCAGGATTAAGAGCTTTCATTGGCAATGCATGTGATACCAGAACGGGCTGGAATTGGTGGTAAAAATAATAGCTTTAATTTTACCTTATGAAAAATGCAGAATAATCCAAATACAAACAGTTCAACATTACAGTTTTCTTTCTATTAACAGTCGAGGTTTTACACACGCTACAACACGGAAACGCTTCGTACTGAAATGATGTGTCCATGCATAACCTGCAGAGTGTTTCCCCACCTTTCAGACTGTAAGGTTAGGGTCTGTTCACATCTACAGGAGAGGTTCAGCCGCTGATTAAATAAAAAAATATTAGAATATTAGGAATATTTGCCTCAGTAAAATGACAGACCCAATTTTAGTAAATGGGGTCCTCTGGTTCTGTTAGTTTCAGTTATGTGCCCATCCAGCAATGCCGCTATTTTTGTATTTCTGCCCCTACAACGGATCCGAACAATGGATATCATTAGCAGTGAGGAGAATGCTGCTCTCATTACCAGATGTATATTCACAGTGCTTCACTACTTAAAGGGGTATTCCAGCCTGAAGTATCACCTAAGCACTGAACCATTGGGACTCCAACCAAGAATAATAATCTTTATTTATATAACATAGTTTATATGGCCGAAAAAAGACATCTGTCCATCCAAGTTCGGCCTGTTTTCCTACAAGTTGATCCAGAGGAAGGCAAAAAAAACCCTGTGAGGTAGAAGCCAATTTTCCTCACTTTATGGGAAAAAATTCCTTCCCGACTCCAATCAGGCAATCAGAATAACTCCCTGGATCAACGACCCCTCTCTAGTAACTATAACCTGTAATATTATTACACTCCAGAAATACATCCAGGCCCCTCTTGAACTCTTTTAGTGAACTTACCATCACCACCTCCTCAGGCAGAGAGTTCCATAGTCTCACTGCTCTTACCATAAAGAATCCTCTTCTATGTTTGTGTACAAACCTTCTTTCCTCCTGACAAAGAGGATGTCCCCTCGTCACAGTCACAGTCCTGGGGATAAATAGATCATTGGAGAGATCTCTGTACTGACCTCTGATATATTTATACATAGTTATTAGATCTCCCCTCAGTCGTCTTTTTTCTAAAGTGAATAAGCCTAATTTTGAATCTTTCTGGGTACTGTAGTCCACCGATTCCAGTTATTACTTTAGTTGCCCTCCTCTGAACCCTCTTCAGCTCTGCTATGTCTGCCTTGGTCACAGGAGCCCAGAACTGTACACAGTACTCCATGTGTGGTCTGACTAGTGATTTGTAAAGTGGCAGGACTATGTTTTCATCACGGGCATCTATGCCTCTTTTGATGCAACCCATTATCTTATTGGCCTTGGCAGCAGCTGTCTGACACTGGTTTCTACAGCTTAGTTTGCTGTTCACTAAAATTCCTAGGTCCTTTTCCATGTCAGAGTTACCTAATAGTTTACCATTTAGTATGTACTGGTGACTTGCATTATTCCTTCCCATATGCATAACCTTACATTTGTCAGTGTTAAACCTCATCTGCCACTTCTCTGCCCAAGCCTCCAGTCTATCCAGATCCATCTGTAGCAGTGTACTGTCCTCTTCTGTGTTAATTACTTTACACAGTTTAGTGTCATCTGCAAAAATTGATATTTTACTGTGCAAGCCTTCTACAAGATCATTAATAAATATATTGAAGAGAATAGGGCCCAATACTGACCCCTGTCGTACCCCACTAGTGACAGTGACCCAATCTGAGTATGTGCCGTTAATAACCACCCTCTGTTTTCTATCACTGAGCCAGTTACTTACCCACATACAGACATTTTCTCCCAGGCCAAGCATTCTCATTTTATATACTAACCTTTTATGTGGTACCGTGTCAAATGCTTTGGAGAAGTCCAGATATACGACATCCATTGATTTGCCGCGGTCAAGTCTAGAACTTACCTCCTCATAGAAACTGATTAAATTGGTTTGACATGACAGATCCCTCATGAAGCCAGGCTGATATGGAGTTATTTGCTTATTTTCATTGAGGTACTTCAAGATAGCATCTCTTAGGGCTCTGTTTTTGGACCCTTTTTGAATATTGGCACCACATTTGCTATGCGCCAATCCTGTGGAACACTCCCTGTCAGTATAGAGTCCTTAAATATCAGAAATAAGGGTCTGGCGATGACATTACTTAATTCTCTTAGGATACGGGGGTGTATGCCATCCGGTCCTGGCGATTTGTCTATTTTAATCTTTTTAAGACGCAACTCTACTTCTTCCTGGGTCAGACAGGACACTTTGAATGGGAAATTTACTTTTATATTCTGCATTTCATCTGACAGTTTATTTTCCTCAGTGAGTACAGTGGAGAAAAAGATATTTAGTAGCTTTGCTTTCTCCTCATCGCTCTCTGCAACTCCCCCCTCATTACTCTGTAAGGGGCCGACACCTTCAGGTTTATACTTTTTACCATTTATATAATTAAAGAACATTTTAGGGTTAGTTTTACTCTCTTTGGCGATTAATCTCTCGGTCTCTAGTTTGGCTGTTTTTATTTGTCTTTTACATATTCTATTTTTTTCCTTATAGTTTTTCAATGCTTTCTCGCTCCCCTCCTGTTTTAGTGATTAAAATGCTTTCTTTTTGTCATTTATTGCTTTCTTTACAGCTCTATTTATCCACATTGGTTTTTTTCTTGTTCCTTAACCTTTTATTCCCATAATGTATGTACCTCTCACAATTAAATATTAGGATGCTTTTAAAAATCTCCCATTGTGTGGCTGTATTTTTATTTTTGAGGATTTTGTCCCAGTTAGTTAGACCTATGGCCTCTCTTAGTTGACTAAATTTAGCTTTTTTGAAGTTTGGTATTTTTGTTCCTCCCTGAAGAAACGCTCTTTTGAATGACAGTTGGAAGGTTATTATTTTATGGTCACTATTTGCCAGGTGTCCCCCGACCTGCACATCTGTTATTCTGTCAGGTCTATTGGTTAATACTAAGTCCAGTATGGCCGTCCCTCTAGTCGGGTCCTGAACCAGTTGGGAAAGGTAATTGTCTTTGGTTATTTCCAAGAACCTGTTTCCTTTATGAGATATACAGGTTTCAGTTTCCCAGTCTATATCTAGGTAGTTGAAATCCCCCATAATAACAACCTCATTATGATTTGCTGCCTCGTCTATTTCATTTAGAAGTAGATTTTCTGTGGACTCTGGTATATTAGGTGGTTTATAATAAAGTCCTATTAGTATTTTATTATTGTTTTTGGCTCCATTTATTTCTACCCACAGTGACTCCACATCTTCATGTCCCTCACTTATATCTTCCCGCAGTGTGGGCTTTAGACAGGACTTTACATAAAGGCAGACCCCTCCCCCTCTCCGGTTTTGGCGATCCTTTCTAAACAGACTGTAACCCTGTACGTTGACTGCCCAGTCATAGCTATCATCCAGCCATGTCTCAGTTACTCCCACTATGTCATAGTCCTCCTCACACATCACTAATTCCAGTTCACCAGTTTTATTAGTCAGGCTTCTGGCATTAGTGTACATACAATTAAGAGGTTTATGTATATTTTTTCCCCTACACCTTTCCTTCTGCACTGTTCTAGTTCCTCCTTCCATTCCTGCCCCAGTTCCATTACCTTGCCCCAGGTCTCTATCTGCGCTATCTTCCCCATCTATAATGTAGTTACCCTCCCTCCCAGTCCCTAGTTTATAGCGCCAATATATTCCACAGCGCTTTACAATTCAGGGGTTCATGTACAAACAGTCATAAATAACATAGCAACAGAAAAGGCAATAATTACAACAAGAGGAAAGGGGGCCCTGCTCGCAAGAGCTTACAATCTATGAGGGGAAAGGGGTGACACAAAAGGTAAAAGTGCTTGGTCCAGCCATCTTTGGAAAATAGGGGAGTAGATATAAAGCTGCATGAGCCAGTCACTAGGGATGAGCGAACTTCTGTTTTCAAGTTCGGCGTACAAGGGTCGGGTTATCTAAGAATTCCGTTATGGATTCCACTACCATAAGTTATGGGCAGCGGTAACTGAATCCATTATGGAATTCTTAGATAACCCGAACCTTGTACGCCGAACTTGAAACACAAGTTCGCTCATCCCTACCAGTCACCAGCCAATATCTGTAGTGCTTTTGGGTGAGGTGGAGAGTTTGGTGGAAGATCACCAGTCAACAGAAAAGGTCATCCATAGCATTCGGCTGTTCCCATCAGTGTATACAGACTTTGAATAAGGGACGCATGCTTGACCTTCAATCCATTCAAACTCTTCCGAGCCACAGCCCTGACGGTGAGGGAAATAGGAGAATGGGTTCTGGCAATCAGTGGGTGTCCAGCAATCAGACCTCTACTGATCTATGGTTAGGTGATAAGGCTGGAGTACCCCTTTAATGCACCAATCTGCCTAAAAATGACCCTTTAGTTCTCCTGACCAGTAAATACTAGTATTGTCTATGAAATTACAATGCCGGAGTGACTTCTTTTAGAAATCTGTGTGGTGCTATTCAGTTATTTATCCCGGAAAAACATGAGCATGAATAAGTGGTCTTTGCTGATCCCCTTCAATAGGATGTGCCCAAACATTGCTATTTTATAAGTACTTACTAACATAGAAAACAGAACTGACATGTACTCTTTAATACGCAGGATAATCGTAATCACAATAAAATCGCAATCTGGAAAGGGACCACAATATTGGTTAAACTCAGAATATAAATGCCATCAGCCCATGTGTGGACACCGCTAACTGCCTGCCAGGAGTACACTGGTCATACAAGCTCAGGGGTGAAGCTACCAGACCTGCATAAACACTTCTATGTACAAAGCTTATGATATAAGAATGCTAGTGTTCTCCTGATATATACTGATTATTTTCATTACTGCTGATATTTATTACGACCAAAATACAGTTTTAAAAGGCTGAATTACAGCAGACACAGAATCTGTTCTCTTCAGTGAAATGCGGCATCAGGTTCACTTCAGAGACAATCATGTCCCTTATAGCACATAGATTATTCCAATAAACTAATAAGCAGATGGGAATATTTATGAAAGAATAATTTGAGTTTGAGGCAATACTTTAACCTCCTTTTGTTCATTGCTTTCATAGCTAAAGTTACAAGACACCAGCTAACATCAAATGCAAGGGGTTATCCCATGACTAGTGTAAAATGGAAATCAGACATCATATAGTACATGACAATCTCTCCATTCATTGCTACAGTTGTCCTACTAGATTTATTTTAGGTTGACAGCTCAGAGGGCATGTTCTTTCTGTTGCAGCTTTCTCCCTGATAGGGCACTGAAACACATCCAAGTTGCTTGATGCAAGAGTGGATTCAAAATACAGGAAAAGTTGTATCTGTCCTTTATACTTTCTCTCCTTTTATGATTTTGGCTTCAAAAACCTCGTAAAAACGTACCAGTCTGTCTGTAAGTTAGTTCATATTTATTGCACTTGTTTTCTTTTATATTATGCATACAACGGAATTGTAATAAACTATAATATATGCATCACTGTAGCATAGCTATATAAAATAAAATGCAGCTGTGTTGCCTATAGTAAACATAATTACATAGTTACATAGTTGTTTAGTTTGAAAAAAGGCAAAAGTCCATCAAGTCCAACCTGTAATCCTGCTGTATTGATCCAGGGGAAGACCAAAAAAAAAAAAAACCCCTATGAGGGGGCTTCCAGACTCCAGATGTGGCAATCAGAACAAATTACCTTACTGTAAAGAATACTTGTCGCCTCTTATGACTGAATCTTTTTTGCGTAGGGAGTGGCTCCTTGTTTTTTTGAGGGGGTTTAACACAGAATAGCTTCTCTCGATATTTTTAGTATGGTCCGTTTATATATTTGTACAGCTTAACCATGTCCCTCCCTTAGATGTTTTTTTCCAAGACTAAACAAATTCAGTTATTTTAATCGTTGCTCATAGCTAAGATCTTCCAGGCCCTTTATCAGTTTAGTTGCTCTCCTCTGTACCTTTTCTAACTCCAGGGCATCCTTTTTATGGACTGGTGCCCAGAACTGAACTGCGTATTCCAGGTGAGGTCGCACTAATGCTTTGTATAGTGGCAATATTACATCCCTGTCCTGCGAGTCTATACTTCTTAATACAAGAAACAGATACATAGGCCAGCTTTTATTTTCTAATTTGCTCTTAGCAAAAAGTGGCCTGGTTTCTCAAAGAAGCTAATAATTTTTCTTTTTTAAAGACTGAGAGCTGATGGCCACCTCAGTTCTCACAGCCGGACTCTGTTTAGCTGGTTGAAGAGTTGATGTCACGTTGACAACATCTGATCGCTGCAGCCAATCACTAGCCTCAGAGGTGAACATCTTTTCACGCAGTTGGGTAAACCGAGGCCAACAGGGAAAACCACAGTGGAGGCATAGAATCTATCAGGTAGATCTGCAGGAGGATTCAACGTGTTGTCTGTTTGTCAGACAACCCCTTTAAGAAGGGGTTACATATCATGTGAAACACAATATACAGGATTTGAACACTGACCTAGGGACCTAGCCAATTGCCAGAAAGGATATATTTCCACTTTATCGTAAACTGGATTTCTGCCAGTTACAGTGTTTTCTGCCTTCCTCTGGACTAACTTGGGTTTGTAAGTACAAAATAGGTGAACTTGCTGGATTTAGGTCTTTTTTCAACTTACACTGTAACTATGTATTTAAAGTCAATGAGGTTCATTTACTAAGAGGAGTCTGTTTCTGTATGGGTTAATACTTTGACACATTGCAGTTAAAAAAGTTAGCTTTCACAAGCGAAATACCCCTTTAATGACAAAGTTAGGAGAAAAATATTCTATTTGATGAACTGGAAGGGATTTGGTCCCTTAGGAAAGAACTTCTTAAAAGATTCCATCTAAGGTCTGGACCAAAGAGGAGAAGGGATTGGGGTGGGGGCATCTTTATTACTGTAGTGCTGGCAGTCGGTGTCTATAGACATTTTCCTATCTCCCAATGCTCAAAGCCACTGGAGTACCAATTCCTCCCATGTTGCTACACTCCATGGCGCTAGCAGCCACCCACACTTTATTCCTCCTACTCTAACCGTTGTACACCTCCATTGGGTTCGCACACACTTCTCAGTTCTTAAAGGGTCATCATACACACAGCCTAATCTGTCCCCAGCCTATGGCAGCATTCCCTACAATTTATATGGCAACTTGACTAATGTGAAGGTGGCTGCACGTCAAAGTTTCTGACTTGTCTAGTTCCTGCAAAGGTATGTTTGTTCTATCCTCCAGTGCCTGACCACCCTACTTATCCCTTGGCCCCACTCTTGACGCTGCCCAATTGCGGTACTGATACTGTGCCCTGCCCTTACTGCCTGTTGTATCATATTGCACAGACTCTGTCTGTCTTGACCTCGGTTTGCCCTCTTGACCAAGCTTCTGCATGTCCCCCTGGTGGCACACACCAGTGTCTCTTGACCATTCCCAACAGAGTAGTTTAAATATGATTGACCTATCCCTATCTAGACTTTAATAAATTGATGTTTCACAACAAATATGTACCATATTTTTCACTTTATAAGATGCACATTTTCCTCCAAAAGTGGGGGGAAAATAAGATTGTGTCTTATAGAGCAAATACTAATGAGCGCTACCATTATGGAACTGCTTGATATGCAGGAAGAACGAGGAGCAATGAGTGTAGTGCTTGCTGTACTCACCTCTCACTGGTCGTCTTCTGGGCCCTGTGCTGCACTGTGTCCTGACTGCGTATAGCATCAGGAGGTAGAGCATGTAGGAATGCACTATGACCCAACGCTGTGCATCTTCAGTTGGCGGTGCATTGCTGGGCCACAAAGACAACCAGGGAGTGTTGAGTGCTGGAGCCTGGAAGAGTTTGCCGTCTGGAGCAGGAGAGGTAAGTTCATTTATTTATTTTATGTCTGATCTGAGGGTCTGATGAGGATTGGGGGGTCCGATACAAAATGCGGGTCTATATGGTGTCTAAGAAAGATTGGGGTCTGATAAAGATTAGGGGGTCTGATCTGCGGTCCGATAAATTGTGTGTCTGATTGGGGAGGGGGGTGTTGACCTAAGGTCTGATAAAGATTGAGGGTCTGATCTGAGATCTGAAGAAGATTGGGTGCCTGATCTGAGGTATGATGAAAATATTTCTTTTCTGATTTTCCTCCTCTAAAACCTGGGTGCATCTAGGTATATTACGTAGCATAACAAAATGTAATTATACATCAAATCACGCTGCAATGTCTAAGCATTTTCTGTTTCCAAACTGAATTTGTTGAACAGCCACATAAGCCCTGGGCTAATATAATTGTTTTGCATAGTGGACAGGCCATCACCAGGCCGGCAGCTCTCCAAATATCACTTTGACTTTAGATGCATCAATGTTTTTAATGCAGTTGGGAGCAGGTGTTTTGGGATGCTTACACTAGACAAGAAGAGAAATTCTACAATCCGAAATCACTTTATTTAAAAATAAGGTGAGGAGGTGGGAGAGAGGAGACACACAAACCAGTTATAATGACCCCCTCCTCCACTCAGTGAATGGCAGCTTCCAGACAAGCAGGTCAGCACTTGCTGAATATCTTACACAGTAACTTACACTTCATATTAGACTGTTTTCCTGGAGCACGACTTACAATTAAGGCTGAGTTATTATTTCCATGTTTCTGCTCCATTAAAGAAGCAAAACAAATAAAATAACGGTAGAGCCAGATGTGTTGCGTAATGGACACAAACTGCGCCGGGCACTATCGCGGTGTATATTGCACTTTCAACCACTTTACCCGACTTTAATGTCAGAAAAATGAATATATACAGTTATACAGTTACTCTTGAACTCAATGGAAGCTGTAAAATTTCTATGCACTGAACTCCCTCTAGTGGGGAATGCAGGTATATGCTGTGGGTTTATGTCAGGAAGCAGAAGAAGGAGCCCCCCACAGAGATCATCTCACCTGGGGCCCCGTATCAATGGCTTACCAATGCCTACACTGTGAGGATGCCACTGGTTAGGAATGTTTAAAAAGAGGGAAAAGATATGGAAGGAAAAATACACGTACAAAAATGATTTTAAAATATTTTATAGATTTTTAAATGAAATAATCTCCAATAATTTAAAGGCATTTTCTGGGAATTTATTACTGGTGACCTATCCTTGGGATAGTCCCACACCGGTGCTCATGTGAGCGTCATGGCCTTCTGTGCTCACCAAGCACAGCGCCGTACTTTGTATAGTGGCTGTGCATAGTATTGCGCTCAGCCCCATTGAAGTGAATGGTGTCAGACCTCCACCGATCAGATACTGAGGATAGATCATCATTAGTAAAATCCCAGAAAATCCCTTTATTTAATGTATGCTATTGAGGGGGATGCTTTAGGACAGGGATGCTCAACCTGCGGCCCTTCAGCTGTTGCAAAACTACAACTACCAGCATGCTCGGAAAGCCTACAGCTATCAGCCTACAGCCGAGTATTATGGGAGTTGTAGTTTTACAACAGCTGGAGGGCCGCAGGTTGTGCATCCCTGCTTTAGGGGTATGACAGAAGTAATGCTTGACTGAATAGACCCCAATATGGATATAACCAAAAAGTTGTTTTCCCAGATGCTTCAGTTTATTGCTCACTTCAGGGCATAGACCCTTTAGATAAATGGGTCTGTGTTGCATTTTGGTAATACAAGGCCAGAGGTGGCGCTGTTTCAGAAAACAGCTGGAGGTGCTACATTTTCTCATGTCCTCAGCTTGGATCTATTTCAGACAGGTTTCCCGCAGTCACTCAGATTCCCCTGAAATCACTCCATCCTCCAGCAAACTTATCTTAGACTGCATCCCTATGATAAGAAGGATGAAACGCGAGCAGAACTGGAGACTTGTCAGAGAGTGCACAGCACCGAGGATGTCTCAGCGGTGTGAGAATGGCAACAGAAATTAATATATAAACGTACTTGGTTTGTAAACCTGTCATCTGAAACAACAGATCAATAAAGAAGCTGTTTTGTGTATCCTCACAGCGGATACTGTGCTTTTTTCCCCATGCTACATGCTAATGACTTTTAACCTATCGAATATAGCCAGCAGCACCAGTCTCACTGAGAGCTAGCACTGGATTCCGTATTTTTACATCTTTAACAAATGGAAACTACTGAAAAGTGTTCACTGCAGAAAGAAAAAAAAAAAAAAAAAATAAAATATATATATATATATATATATATATATATCACCAAAATATGCAAGGCTGCTCACAAACTACTGGGTAACCAAATACAATATCATTAGATCACGTGAATACCATGAAGTGGAGCCGCTGCTAACAGCAATTAATCAGAATACTCCTGTCATTTACCTCCGTGACGTGATAAGGGCTCATGCACTCAACCCTATGCATTATGCGGTCAGCAAAACACAGATCCGCAAAAAATACGGATGATGTCCGTGTGTATTTCGGATTTTGCGGAACGGCACAGCTGGTCCCTAATAAAACAGCCCTATCCTTGTCCGTTATGGGAACAATAATAGGACATGTTCCATTTTTTTGCGGAACGGACATGTGGACATATGGAAATGGAATGCACACGGAATAACTTCCGTTTTTTTTTTTTGTGAACCCATTGAAATGAAAGGTTCCACATACGGTCTGGAAAAAAAGGGAACAGACACGGAAAGAAAATATGTTTGTTTGCATGAGCCCTAACTGAGCTAACCACGATGAAATATAGCGAGATACCTACAGGTGAATCCCTAGATCCGCTTCCTCAGGGGGATAATGTGTATTCTAAGTATAAATGACAAAAGTTAAAGGCGCTGTCCAGTTTCTCATTTTGATGACGTATTCTCAGGACAAGTCATCAATGTCAGATCAGCGACTCCCAGCACCCCCGCTGATCAGCTGTTTGAAGACACCGCAATGCTCACCGATCTGATATCAGAGAAGTTGTAGTTATATTCAGTGAGAAGCGGTAATTATGCCGCTCGTGGCTGCCATATCGATGGTGAGCAAGTAAACAGTGAAGAGGCCGCAGTGCTTGCCACTTTATATTTTTAGGCAGGGCCACTGAAATGAATGGAGGGCGGCTGCACATGCACCCTCCATTAAATTCCCCACACCATTCTCACTATAGGTGTGGGTCCCAGAGGTGGGACCTGCACCTATCAGACAATGGGGGCAAGTCATAGCGATATGCCCCCATTGTATGTGATGGCAAAACCCGTTTAATTCAGACAGACAGAACACATACCCACTGATTTTAATGTGTGTATTCACACATCCACGTCCACCATGGAAACAAGCCTTATTTTTGTACATGTTTACAGATTCATCATGTACACTATAGTCCATGGGTCCATGAAAAATCAGGGACACAACACAGATTGTATCTGTATTTCATGGATCATTGCTAATGGATTACGGATGACACACAGAGGGCAACATACAGACAAACGGACCAAACACGGATCTTCACGGATGAAACCCCGGCCATCTTGTTACTGATGTCATCACGGACACAGACGTGTGAAACAAGCCTTACTGATGGAATTCAATGACCACACACTAATGCCTCATTCACATGTCAGTGTTCGGTCAGTGATTTCCATCAGAGATTTTGAGCCAAAACCAGGTGCAGGTCTAAACACAGAACAGGAGTTGATCTTTCCCTTATACCTCATCTCTGTGGAGGCTCCAATCCTGGTTTTGGCTCACAATCACTGATGGAAATCACTGACCAAACACAGACATGTGAATGAGGCTTTACGTGTGAATTTGACCTAGAGCTGTTGTTGCAGCAATTGAGGTAACATGGATGCACTATAAGGGCTTGTTCACATTTCTGCATCCTTTTGATGTCTGTTTTTCAACCATGAAGATGTCCGTAAAGAATCCATGTGTCTGTTTTTTGCCCTCCGAGTGTCATCCATATTCCACACACTGCGCAGCTGAAAATTAATTTTTAGGCATCTTGTTTTAATGGTCAGTGAAAAACCATCCATGTTGTGTCAGTGGTTTTTCAGTGACCTATAGATATCAATGGTCTCCTGCTCTGCCTCTCTCCACCCGAAGGGTGCGTGTACCTGCTTAGGCTCTTAAAGGACCAGTGTTCATCCACCTCAGTCTTCCTCAGCCAATGGCTGGCCACCTTAGGGTACTTAAAGTACCTTTGCATGCGGGAACGTGCCTGAGCAATCGGTTCTAGTTGTCTAGTATCCTCCTAAGGTGAGCTATTGTCTTTTTTAACTTGTCTGAGTACCAAACTCTGCTTGTCTCTGGAATTGATCCTTTCCTGTCTGATTTGAACTCTGCATGCTCCTTGTACTGACCCTTGGACTTTTTGGATTGCAGAAACTCTGCCTGTCCTGACCTCAGCTTGTCCCGGACTACAGTTCTGCCTGATCCCTCGGTTCTTCACAACAGTGTTTCTTGACTCCTATGGGTTCAGCAGCCAATAAACAGAGACTACACCAGAAAGCAGGGCTGTGGAGTCGGTAAGCCAAAGCCCCAAATCCAACTCCGACTACTTAATTTCCCCTGACTCCGACTCCCAATCCCACTCCCTCATACATGGCGCATGTTTAAGTGATAACTTTAAATAAACTTTGCATAAATCAATAGTACAGATATGCCATAACAAAAAGACTTGACCGCGGCGACTCAATGGATGTCATATATTTGGACTTCTCCAAAGCGTTTGACACGGTACCACATAAAAGGTTAGTATACAAAATGAGAATGCTTGGCCTGGGAGAAAATGTCTGTATGTGGGTAAGTAACTGGCTCAGTGATAGAAAACAGAGGGTGGTTATTAACGGTAGATACTCAGATTGGGTCACTGTCACTAGTGGGGTACCACAGGGGTCTGTATTGGGTCCTATTCTCTTCAATATATTTATTAATGATCTTGTAGAAGGCTTGCACAGTAAAATATCAATTTTTGCAGATGACACTAAACTGTGTAAAGTAATTAACACAGAAGAGGACAGTGCACTGCTACAGATGTATCTGGATAGACTGGAGGCTTGGGCAGAGAAGTGGCAGATGAGGTTTAACACTGACAAATGTAAGGTTATGCATATGGGAAGGAATAATGCAAGTCACCAGTACATACTAAATAGTAAAGCACTGGGTAACTCTGACATGGAAAAGGACCTAGGAATTTTAGTGAACAGTAAACTAAGCTGTAGAAGCCAGTGTCAGACAGCTGCTGCCAAGGCCAATAAGATAATGGGTTGCATCAAAAGAGGCATAGATGCCCATGATGAGAACATAGTCCTGCCACTTTACAAATCACTAGTCAGACCACACATGGAGTACTGTGTACAGTTCTGGGCTCCTGTGAACAAGGCAGACATAGCAGAGCTGGAGAGGGTTCAGAGGAGGGCAACTAAAGTAATAACTGGAATGGGTGGACTACAGTACCCAGAAAGATTATCAAAATTAGGGTTATTCACTTTAGAAAAAAGACGACTGAGGGGAGATCTAATAACTATGTATAAATATGTCAGGGGTCAGTACAGAGATCTCTCCCATCATCTATTTATCCCGAGGACTGTGACTGTGACGAGGGGACATCCTCTGCGTCTGGAGGAAAGAAGGTTTGTACACAAACATAGAAGAGGATTCTTTACGGTAAGAGCAGTGAGACTATGGAACTCTCTGCCTGAGGAGGTGGTGATGGTAAGTTCACTAAAAGAGTTCAAGAGGGGCCTGGATGTATTTCTGGAGGGTATTACAGGTTATAGTTACTAGAGAGGGGTCGTTGATCCAGGGAGTAATTCTGATTGCCTGATTGGAGTCGGGAAGGAATTTTTCCCCCTAAAGTGAGGAAAATTGGCTTCTATCTCACAGGGTGTTTTTTTTTTTTGCCTTCCTCTGGATCAACTTGTAGGAAAACAGGCTGAACTGGATGGACAGATGTCTTTTTTCGGCCTTACAAACTATGTTACTATGTAATATATGTTTTACTAGATATTTTTACTCTGAACTTTCAGTATCAGGCTTTTCTCTGGGTACAGCTCACTAAGGGCCTGGTGTATGAAAACTGTCTACGTCTAAGACTTTCTTTTTAGCTCATAGCAACTAATCAGAGCTCCCCTCTCATTTCTCCAAAGCAATATATGAAATTAAAGGGGAGCTCTAATTGGTTTCTATGGGCAACAAAGAAACTTCTACACCTAGACAGTTTTCATACATAGGGCTCTAGGTGTTTTACATCAGAGGAAAAGCAAACTAAAACATACAGCAGAGAGAACATGCACTGGACAATTGATTTATGCCCAGTTTATTGAAAGTTTAGATATACTAAGAAGTACTTACCTTAAAGGGGTTTTCTCAGCACATTGATTCACTGGCAGGCAGTTTGCACTCAACCTGTCTCCTCGGGCCGTGGAGGGTCTCCA
Source organism: Rhinella marina (assembly GCA_900303285.1). Taxonomy (NCBI): domain Eukaryota; kingdom Metazoa; phylum Chordata; class Amphibia; order Anura; family Bufonidae; genus Rhinella; species Rhinella marina. Next base: position 243,110 of record ONZH01002556.1, read on the forward strand.
GCAGTTATTAGCATATATTAACTTACTCTGACAGAGCAGGAGATTGTGATCTCTAACACAATTACAGGTAAAGCCATCCTTCTCAGTCCTCAACACATTTTGCTTACTGAGGTCACTCCTGCTCTCAGCCAATCAGATCACAGTCTTTCTGGTCTGCAGGTTACCATAGAAACCTGTGTACAGTGAGATACCTGCTGAACTAAAGTAAAATCTACTGACCACTGTATTTAGAAAATGTCTTCTTTTAACTGTCCCTTTATGTTGACAGCTAATCTTTGTAACTAGTGAGAAAACCCCTTTAATCCTGTTTTCTCTAGTAGCTCTGAGATGAGTGCAGCCATTCCTTCCCAGTGCCTTTTTCCTCTGATCTGTAGAGGAGTTTCACTTCTCAACTCAACTGAAAGCCTAGATCCTTAGTTCAGGAATAGAACAGATAGGACATTTCATCATGTTCCCAAATTCTTATGAAAATATATTCAGCACATACTGTACTGAACTAAATGTACCAATTTATTATTTATTTGAGGAGTCGGAGTCGGTCCATTTTATACCGACTCCAACTCGACCAAAATGGTCACCGACTCAGACTCCACAGCCCTGCCAGAAAGTACACAGTTAATACATCTAAGCCCATTTTAAAACTGTACACTGTTCCTGCTATGACCACGTCCTGAGGAAGTCTATTCCACAAATTCACAGTTCTTAAAGTAAAGAAGCTTTGACGCTTCTGAAGACTGAACTTTTTTTTCACCAATGGGAGGCAGTGCCCCCTTGTCCTTTGAGGACATTTGCATGGAACAATTTTTCACTGTATTTTTTGTATGGCCCATTTATATATTTGTATAGGTTAATCGTGTCCCTCCTTAGACGTCTCTTCTCAAGACTAAATAAATACAATTCTTTTAATATTTCTTCATAACTAAGACCCTCCATGCCCCTTATCAGTTTAGTCGCTCTCCTCTGTACTTTTTCCAGCTCTAGAACATCCTTTCTATGGACTGGTGCCCAGAACTGAACTGCATATTCCAGATGAGGCCGGAACAACGCTTTGTAAATTGGCAGAATTACATCCCTGCCCCGTGAGTCCATGCCTCGTTTAATGCATGACAATATCCTGGTAGCCTTAGAAGCAGCTGATTAACATTGTGTGCTGTTATTTAATCTACAAGGACACCAAAATCCTTCTCTATAAGTCACTCCCCCAGTGTTACATCCCCTTGGACATATGATGCACAGAGGTTATTACTACCAAGATACATAACTTTACATTTACCCAGTCACTTGCCCCGTCACTCAGAATGTTCAAGTCAGCTTGTATCTTATGGGCATCTTCCTTAGACTGTAAAGTACTACATAGCTTAGTGTCATCTGCAAAAATAGAAATGGTGCTATTAATCCCGTCCTTGATATCATTAATAAATTAATTAAATAACAGAGGACACAGCACTGAACCTTGGAGTTCACCACTTAGAACCCGGGACCATTCTGAATAGGAATCATTGACCACAACTCTCTGGACACGGTCCTTCAGCCAGTTTCAATCCAATTACAGACTAGGGTTGTCACGATACCAAAATTTTGATTCGGTTTCGATACCATAAAAAAGTATTGCGATACTCGATACCATGCGAAAACATAAAAACACCAAAAAAAGCCAGGTGTATTCCGCATTTTATAAAACGCCCAGCCCTTAATAGAACAGTCCTATCCTATTTTTTTGGGGGGGACAAGGTGAACAAAAAAATGGCGAATCGTGCGATTTTATTTATTTTTTCTGTTACAGCGTTCACCGCATAGAAGATATTTTTTAATATTTTAATACTGTGGACATTTTTTCGGACGTGGCGATACCTAATATGTTTATTTATTGTTTAGATATTTTATATGTAAAATTGGGAAGGGGGAATTTAAACTTAATATTTTGTTGTTTGTTTATTTTAACTTTTTTTTTTTTTTTTTAGTTAACTGCGACGTGTCGCAGCTCCCTGCCATACAGGTCGGGTGCCGGCCATGTGATTCTGCGGCACCCGCTCCTGTACTTGTATTAAATGATAGTAATGTTCATTGGTGGCGCAGTGCGCCCTCCCCCCCCCCCTTCTCCGCACCCCTCCTCTCATTGGTGGCAGCGGCAGCAGCAGCAGCACAGGGGGGAGGGAGAGCTTCCTTCTCCCCTGTGCTGCTGAGGGAACATGGAGCACGCAGTAGCACAGCCTAGTATCGGTAACAGCCAAATCAAGGGATCGTCTCAATACCGGGACAAAAGTATCGATTGGGTTTCTAGAATTCGATACCCGGCGCAACCCTATTACAGACTATACTTTCAAAGCCTATAGACCTTACTTTACCTATTAAACGTTAAGTTAAACTTACTGGGTCTATAATTATCTGTGGAGGACCTAGATCCTTTTTTGAATATGGGCACCACATTTGCCTGTTGGTTCCCCTGCAGTGGAGCCAAAATTCCTGCGTAGGGGTGAAAGGGTGAAGACTTGGGGGCTGGCAGGATAAGGCCCTTAGGAGTATCTCCAAGTCCGCTTTCATTACACATATTCAGTGGTACCCACAGAGGGATAATTCTTATGTTGGCAATTTCACCTAATAACTGAACCAATCTTACCACTAGCTTCTGAAAATTCCTGTCCACTAGCCAATGCATCCATTTACTATTACATCTTCAATAGGACCCTCTGCCTAACATCCCATCCATCCTTATTACACAATGGCTGGGTTTCTATCGTGATGCATTCCACTGCTAGTTTTGCCAGTACTGACAACACATTTACCACATGTCTGGCACATCATTGTGAATTCTTTCCTTAAATATTCAACTTTCAACAGCAAAAAAAGGAGGATTTTCCTATAAATTTGACAAGCTAAAAAATTTACATGCATGTCAGACCAAATTCACAACAGCTATCAGCCCAATTTGAACTAAAGATACCAAGTTGTTTGAATAGCTCGGATCGTCATTGCAGGGGTTCGAGATGTTGCCATGGTAACTGAGGCCTGCCATACTAAATCTGAATCAAACCCCCTGGAGCTGTCACTCATATACTGAAGTAAAACCTCAAGACAGGAACGGAAACTATGTGACCAATTATTTATCTTGTTTTAAATATGTTAATTAAAATGTTTTAGAAATATCATTTTTAAGGACTTTTATAGAATTGACGGTTTTAATTGTTAAATAAATCCTTATAGTGCGCTCTGTCAAAAAAGAATGCAGAACAGACTGAGGCGCCTGATTCACCTCAGCTTGTGACCTGATCATGGCCGCACAGAAGAGTGGTCTGCAGATACAAGTACCACCTGAACCCCAGGGACAGTTTTACAGAAAATAGGACCCTAGGCAGCAAACATATGCATGTGTCATCAGGCTGCCGTGCTACTGCGAGCTACTCAAACAGCTGATTGGTGGGAGTCCGGGGTGTCGGACCTTCACCGATCAGATACTGATGACCTATCCTGAGGAAAGGCCATTAGCATTAAAATCTCAGAAAACCCTTTAATGTCAAAGTCCCTGCTGGTTATGGTAAAGTTGTTCATAAAAGTGAAGGTTTACACTTAAAGTTTGCCTTTGTGTGTCCAAATGAAAGGAACAGGAGACCAGAGCTATTGCTCATGTTTCCACCACCTAAGGGTCCTTTTACACAATGACTACCAGTCGACAATATAGCAAGTCGATTCACTTTCAATGTAGGCAGTTATGGTACTGTATGCGGGTGAATGATCGTTAAAAGGGTTGTGCATCAATATATATTGATGACCTATCGTCAGGATAGGTCATCAATATCTGATCAGCGGGGTCTGATACCTGCACACCACGCTTTCCAGATTCTTATTAAAAATTATGAAAACCATGTATAATTTTTTTTTCACTTCACACATTCTTGCTACTTTGTTTTGTTCTATCACATAAAATCCCAATAAAATACACTTAAAGAGGACCTTTCACCACTCCTGACATTCCTGTTTTAATAGCTCCATGCATTCCCCACGTACTAACAATTCTGGAACATTTATTCTTATGTTTGTATGTTGTGCCATTCCTTTATTATTTGCACTAGAAGTTATGAATGAATTGCTATTTGCCTTCAGTAAAGGAACAGAGGGGAGGTAACAAGTTGCGGGGGTGTCCCTGCACAGACTGACTCTATCCAATCAGTACTGCCATGTTCAGACTGTGCAGATACACACCCCCAACTGGTCACCTCCCCTCTGTCCCTTACTGAAGGCAAATAGCAATTCATTCATAACTTCTAGTGTAAATAATAAAGGAATGGCACAACATACAGACATAAGAATAGATGCTCCAGACTTGTTATTACATGGGGAATGCCTGAAGCTATTAAAACAGGCATGTCAGGAGCGGTGAAAGGTCCTCTTTAAAGGGGTTGCTGGCTTGATTCATTTTTCCATCACATTATACACTGCTCATTTGCATACTGTGGTGGCCGAGACCATGGGGGCACACATAGGCTGGTGATTTTTCCTGTTGTGTGCAAGCACTATAACTTTCTCTATATAATAAATGCTGATGTGACACAACCCCTTTAAGTTTGTGGGTATAATGTGAAAAAAGTGAAAAAGTTCAAAGGGTATGAATACTTTTTCAAGGCACTGTATGAGGCTGAGCTGTGCCTTGGCCATGTGACTGATGAACATGTCTTCACTCGGCCTAGGGAAGGCTGCGAGAGGCTCTACTGCGAAGACCGCTGCCTTTTTAAACAACTGATCGGCGGGGGTCCTGGGTCCCAGAGAATATGTCATCAGTATTTAAGTCTCGGAAAAGCCCTTTAGGTGAAGTCATGTCAAATTCTTATCAAAAAAGAACAAAACACTTCAAGACGACTGGTCAGAGCAGTTTTCTGATGATAGAATCATGAAAACAGTATTTACCTTCAAAAGAGAAGCTTTTAAGTGATGCAAAAAGCCGCTTAATGCCCAGGTGGTTCTCCTCACAATATGGGGCCTGTAAGTGTTCTGCTCAGTTATAAAATGTAAGTGCTACTGTGAGCTGTTATAGGTTTACTTTGTGTCACAGGAAACGTGTTTGTCCAGAACAGTAAATTGATAGCATTATCTGTATTCACTTATCCTGTTCCTTTCAGAGAATAAAATATGTAAAATAACTATAGTTAGATATATGCATCAATGTGAAAAAGACAATGGCACAGAAACCTGGATCAAAAGGAATAGAAAATGTATGTCCTCAAAGCAGTTTCTGACTGACTCAATGGGGGAGATTTATCAAACTGGTGTAAAGTAGAACGGGCTCAGTTGCCCTCAGATTCCGCCTTTCAATATCTGATCAGCGGAGGTGGGAATCTGATTGGCTGCTACAGGCCAGTTCTACTTTACACCAGTTTGATAAATCTCCCCCAATATGCCTGCTACAGTCACATCATGCTCCCCCCCCAAAAAAAAAAAATCATTCTGCCCTCACAGCCATTGAATCAACCACAATTCTAGTAGTAGTAGTAGTAGTAGTAGTAGTATGTTTAAGCACTTGAGAGCACTGGCTTGAAGTTGCTTCTGAGGGTGCAGTCAAGGTGGAACCATCCTTTTACTATCATACATGGATCTGAACTTCTCTGCAGGGGCCATATGGCAGGTCATGAAACACAATCGCTTAGCACCAAGTAGACAGGCAAGAGTGTGGTCAGTAGAAAAACCAAGGTCAGCACAGGCCAGGTAGCAAAAGGTCAATATGGAGATCAGTAAGAGGTCAGAATAGGCTACAGCTCAGGAACCTTTCCTTAGAGGAAGGCATCCTATATACCCCAGGGAATGTTGCAATTAGATGGAGACAGATTAACCAATGCACGTGCAGGCAGAGCATGGAGTAGTCAGAAGAGTGAGTACTCTAGTGGTAATATCTGCCAAGAGAGGGGAGATGCTGGAGGGCAGGGACTGCTAGAATCACCATTAGTTAATGCAATGAAAAAAATGGCAAATGGCCATTTTGACCCTTTTTTTCCGTTACACCATTCGCCGTATTGGAAAACATTTTTTGATACAGTATTTTAATAGTAAAGGCGTTTTCATGCGTGGTGATACCCATGATGTTCATATTTATTGTTATTAAGGTATTTATTTTTTTATTATACATTTTTGTGATGATTTTGAAGCTCATATGAACCTATAAATTCTGCTTTTTAATTTTGTGCTATCAGGGATTTTTAAAATGAGTTTTGGATGCAGATTGTTCATTTCCTATCCTGGCCTGCCTTCTGGTAGCCAAAATAAGAATTGAAGCATGAACACTATAAGCCTCGTCAGTGAGGCTTACGGTGTTCAGTGCAACTACCGATGCCCACACGGGCTGCACAGGGTAGCCTGGGTTTTGGGCATTTAGATGCCGTGATCTCACTTGATCAACGCATCTAAAGCCTTTAATTACCCCGATCGGCATTGTTGCGGCAGCCCCATGGTCCATAGACACAATGGTCAGCAAAGGATCTCATTGACTTCTATGGGACAGTTTTCTAGACATGCTCTGTGACCTGTGCAGAGGTCACTGTACAAAGAATAGATACAACTATACAAGTGTGTTATCATTATAAGCATATTGTCCCACAGAATAAGGACGTCATGGCACGCCTTAATGTAAAAACCCCAAAAAACCTAGGCAGAATTTTGTTTTTTCAATTTCACCCCAAAGTATTTTTTCCCATTTTCCAATACAAGATATGACAAATTAAACTGTGGCATTAAGAAATACAACTTGTCCTGCAAAAGAATAAGCCCTCACATGGCTATGTGAACAAAAAATTAAAAAAGTTATGGCTCTTGGAATGTGGGGATAAAAAAAATACAAAAATGAAAATGGTCTTGGTCTTGAAGGGGTTAACATTGCAGGACTGCTCAGTCTCAATTTGTCATGGTTGCACTTCCATTCTTTATTGATTGTGCACTGTTGTGGTGTTTTTAACCTTTTGTTGCATCTGTTTTTGTCTATGGATTCTAATAGCATTCTTTGATCAGTATTATGCCTTTTTTATAGTATTACCTAACACTACCTTTGTCCATCTCTGCCGTGTAAGGTGTGCATCATTATACATTTTGGCAGCAGACATGTTTCTTTTAAAAAATAAGGAATTATTTACAAACTCTGGATGATCACTGAAAATAAGTCAGCGAGCCCAAGCAAGTCTTCATATTACGTTATTTAACTGAATCATTAAACATAGTAAATGAAGGCACCAAAGAATTGTGCATCATAAAGTATTCATGGCACAAGAATATTAAGAATTCTTTTCAATTCATGTTTGCCTTCAGCTACTGGTCTTAGTGGTGGTGTTCTGCCACAAGATAACGGTGACGTCATACCTGCGCTTAGTGAGCCCGGTCACGCAAGTAAATCATTGCACTGAAATGACAGGGAGCCTGTTACAAATGAATTAATTCTTTACAGTTTGAGGAGAGTCAGGATTGTGTGTTTTTTCCCATGGAAATGGAAAGACAGCTTAATATGCATTAGAATAGATGCAAATGAAATCTTTGTAGTTACAGTAAAACAAACCTGTAGTAATGTAGAGGGGCTGATTACAGAAATTAAATTGCTGCTGATGAGTGAAACTAGATGAGTGATAAATTCTCATGTATCGCTTTCCGTACACAATCCTATTGGAAGCTGTGCCAGTAATGTCACACTGCCTGGTTAAATAATATGGAAATGGAACCGGCACTCATATCGGCTTCAATATCCCGATCTCTTTCTCTTGTCTTTTGGGACTCACATACTGTGGGGTAAAAAAAAAGGGGGGCAACATGACTTTGGTAGGGGTCTTTACACCCTGCGGCTTTTATGGTGTATGTATGCTTACAAGTTTAGCTGGAGCAATTTCCCTTTTAGAGCCAGAAGTCTGGGTGTGAATTGTGATTTTAGGATCTGGCGTAAAGGGAATTTTACACGGGCTGATTACTGGGAACTAATACTTGTAGAAACGTTTGCTTATTAGTCCATCAAAACGCCAACCGGCCGATAAGCTGCTGGTTTATCAGAAAATTAGAAAGCGCGGGCAGCGTGTGGGTGGGTGTTATCTTATGGCACACCACGTCTCCTGAGTTCCTGAGTCAAAAAAGGCTTTATGACTGGTTCCACAATGTCCTCGACATACAGAAGACTTTGCAATGATAACTCCACAAATACTATACGGGAATAGTAGCTAATGGTGCCCCACATCATGACACCTGGTGTTGCCCCTGTGTTTCATCATTAGGCATGATGGCAGTAGGCGCTCTCCAGCCCTCCTGTGAACGCTGATGCTGCCATCATTAGTAGCAATGCAGAACCTGTTTCATCTCTGAACACTATTGTTTGCCACTGATGGCCACAAGGAGATGATCATGCCACCCAGTATTATTGTGACCCTGCCTCAACATATATGTTTTGTGGCCAGAGGAAACCAAGGACGTTGTGTTCTGCAGACTCAGGAAGAAAGGGACCATCCATTATGTTATCATCGCACAGTTCAAAAGCCTGCATCCCTGATTGTAAGAGGTTGCATCAGTGCCTATGGAGTGGGCAGTTTACACACCTGGAAAGGCACTGTCAATGCTGAACAGTATAGAGAGGTTTTAGAACAACATATACTCCCATCCAGACAATGGTGGGAATTTATCCTGAAGGTAAAATTTGAAGTCAGTTTTGCTTGAGTATGTGTTGTTCTTTATGCCATCTTTTATCAATTGGCACATGCTGTTTGATAAATTTGTCTCGTCGTTAAATCTAACCTTTAAACCTAACTTTTCTGTCTAGAAAAGCTACTGCAGATTTCCTACTCCACCTCCCTACTGGAGGGTTGATACTTTTTCTTCAACTGATGCTACGCAGCCAGTGTAAAGAGAGACTAAAATTCTGTTACATTTACGCAATTGTCCACTTCCAGGAAACAGCCTCCATGTGTGAGAGTGATTACCTGGACTGGACACTTCTGCGACAGAACAGCAAGGAATTATAATGATTTATAATGCTGCGTGTCTCTGCCCAACCTCCACTGTAATAACTTGTACTCACATAATGTCATCAGTGCAAATCATTACAGTTGAGGTCAGGGAAGAACACACTGAATTATAAATCACAGGAATAGAGTTCACTATGGGAAATCACGCCCCACATAAAGTGTGTAATGCAGTGAACAAGCTCATCTGAAATTAGTCTTCTTAGGGAACTTCCGAAGAAATTCTTTTGACAGGGGTGGGGAGATTTTTTTATTATTGCATTGTACTCATTTTGAGCTAAAATCTTTTTTTTCAGTTTGTCTCTATTAAAAGTTTTGAACCCCTGTCTCTGTGCAGCCTTGAGTTTCCCTAGTAGCAGGCTCTGAATTTTCACTGTTCCAACAGGCAGCTCAGTTGACAGGATCTTATCTCTCATCTCTGACCTCTTAAACACTCACTATAACTCAATTCGTATCTTACTGACAAGAATGTGGCTTAAATAAAGTGTTTATGACCTTTTATTAATTTAGAAATAAGATTTATTAGATGACTGGCACAATGTGAAAGTATCAATCACACAGCTAGAAAAACAGCTAAACTTTGTGACAGGCTCAATATTTTTAATAAAGAACAATTGAAAAAATGATTTTTTAGACCAAAATGAGTAAAATACAATCATTAAAAAATTGCCCAGAAGGTGTTTAACTATCCAGTCAGTGGCTTTATGGCTGATCAGTGTATTTGTAATCAATGGTATTAAAGGGGTTTTCCGAGTTATATATATTGATGACCTATCCTCAGGATAGGTCATCAATAACAGATCGGCGGGGGTCTGACACCCGGCACCCCCGCCATTTCAGCTGTTTGAAGAGGAGGCACGTGCCGTATCAGCGCTGCCTCCTCTTCACTGTTTACATGCTGGCCGTAACGGGGGTAGTGGTGAGTAGGTGTAATTACACCTAGAATCGCTCCCATACAAGTCTTAACAACAAATACATGTTAGGTGTAATTACACCTACTCACCACTACCCCCGTTACGGCCAGCATGTAAACAGTGAAGAGGAGGCAGCGCTGATACGGCGCGCCTTCTCTTCAAACAGCTGATCGTCGGGGGTGCCGGGTGTCGGACCCCCGCCAATCTGATATTGATGACCTATCCTGAGGATAGGTCATCAATATATATAACTCGGAGAACCCCTTTAAGTATGGTCCGGGTAGTAACTTTACATAAACATCAGGTTCTTCAATGATGTCTATAGGCAGAAGAAAGGAGATTCTGTGGACTGTGTACTTCTTCAAAGAGTAATCTGATTTCTTTTACAGTGTGAGATGAAGTGTCAGAACTTTAACCATTCAGGTGTCTCCGATGCTACACGGGACATCTACTTAGCAAAGGTTTCAGTCTTATTTGATGAATGGAACACATACTCCTTTTCTTCAATTGACTAAGACCCAGATTTACAGACACCAGCTAAATTTAATTTGTTTAGAAGATTAGCACCATCAGCAATAATCGCAGGAGGAACCCATCACAGAGTCCCAATTTTCCGTTCTACATTTTGCTCCTTATATTATGCAAAACCTGATGGTATATTTGAATGTAATTGCTATTCTTCCTGATCATCCAGAAATCTGCTGCCCTCATACTTTCAAAATGAGGGTGGCAATGAATGCAAATAAGCATCTATTCATGCATGATCATCCACCCATCGCACAGAATGAGAATGCCAGATCAGTGCGATGACATTACTGGTGCCTGCCGAATGACAGCTGGACACCTGAAGAAAGGGGTGGGATCGCCGCTGTGATTGACGGCGGCTTTCAGCCCCCTGACATCCATTCTCTAACTATGTTCTGTGCTCACATTTACCGTCAGCTGCTTGTAGCTCAGGTTTACAGAAAAAATTTAAAGGCATAACACCATGCATATGAAGCTGAAACCTGAACGCTGAAATACAGGAGGGGATATTTTGCTGCAGACTGAATAGTCTTATTCATTCTTCTGAAATCAAACATTTAGTGGAATGATGAACTCTTGCATAATATTTTTTTCTGATTTTAAATTTTACTCAGCAATTCTGTTTTCAATTTCATATCATAGAGATAAGTTTGATGGTGCTCTAGGGCAAGGCAAATAACAGGGCCGAGCATCAAAGCGCACCTTCCAAAGTGCAGATTGCCGTCTCCCAATGTTGATGATTTGGTGGAGGGCGCTTCAAGTCCCATCATTCTACCCTTTTCGGGCTCTGCAGGGCTACATGTACTGTGCACACCACACATCATCGCTGATACCCCGGGCCTCCACCAGGTTGCTACCATCAGACACCATATTCAATTATATTTGTCAAGTCAATCAATACACCAGAATACTTGGACTAAAACATACAGTAGTTTTTCCTATATGTCTGTGTATACAACTATTAAAGGGAACCTGTCACTGTGAAAATACAGTGAAATCTGCAGGCAGCATGTCATAGAGCAGGAGGAGCTGAGCAGACTGACATGGGTACTGTAGTTTTGTGGGAAAAAGATCCAGCAAACCATATTTATTCATTAGAAACTCTGCTTTCTCTGAGCTCAGTGTAACAGTGGCTACTGTGCGCCATTGTTCCCCTGCTTACTGCCGCGGTCCTGGGTGCCGTGTTCAGCAGAGATCTCCTGCCAGTGCTTCCCCATTCACCACTGCAGTCCGGGGATCTGTCCATGTAGGTACTGTTCTGGGATCCGCTCCACAGTTTCCTTTCAGACCTGGCCACAGCATGCTTGCTGCTTGTTCCTCCAGCACTTCCTTAACCACTTCCCATCCGGGCCATTTACCCCCTTCCTGACCAGGCCTAATTTTGCAAATCTGACATGTGTGACTTCATGTGGTAATAACTTTGGAACGCTTTTACTTATCCAAGCGATTCTGAGATTGTTTTCTCGTGACACATTGTACTTCAAGTTAATGGTAAATTTGAGTCGATAAGTTTTAATTTTTATTTATAAAAAAATCCAAAAGTTAACGAAAATTTGAAAAAATTCACTGTTTTCTAAATTTGAATCTCTCTGCTTTTAAGACAGATAGTGATACCCCATAAAATACTTTTTAATTTACATTCCCCATATGTCTACTTTATGTTGGCATCATTTTGGTAGTGTCATTTTATTTTTTTAGGACAGTAGAAGGTTTAGAATTTTAGACGCAATTTTTGCAAATTTGCAAAATCAACTTTTTAAAGGACCAGTTCAGTTCTGAAATCACTTTATGGGGCGTACATAATAGAAACCACCCATAAATTACCCCATTTTAGAAAAATACACCCCTCAAACTATTCAAAACTGGTTTTAGAAATGTTGTTAACCCTTTAAGTATTCCACAGGAATTAAAGCAAAATAGTAATATTTTTTTTTACACCGTTCACTTGATGGGGTAGATCATGTGATATTTTTGTAAAGCCAGTTGTTACGGACGCAACGATACCAAATATGTCTATTTTTTATTTATTTTTTTTACGTTTTACAGAATAAGAGCATTTTTAGAAAAAAATCATGTTTTTGTGTTGCAATTTTTTAAGAGCCATTTTTTCTTCATTTTCCGGGCTATGATCTTGTGTGGGGGCTCATTTTTTGCGGGATGAGGTGACGTTTTTATTGCTATCATTTTGGGATGCATACGACTTTTTGATTGTTTGATATTATGTTTTTTGGTAGGTGAGGTGACAAAAAAAAAAGCTGTTTTGGCATAATTTTTATTAGATTTTTTTTACGCAGTTCACTTGATGGGGTAGATCATGTGATATTTTTATAGAGCCGGTCGTTTCGGATGCGGTGATACCAAATATGTCTATTTTATTTATTTATTTTTATTTGTAACATTTTTTTAATGACTTATTTGGGGGAAAATTGTGATGTGATTTTTTTATATATATATATATATATATATATATATATATATATATATATATATATATATATATAATATTTTTTTTTTATTTTTTATTTTTACACTTTGTGTCCCCCATAAGGTCATACAAGACCTCAGGGGGACATTTAACTTCACTTATTTATTTATTTATTTATTTACACTTGATTTCTCCTGTAACTGGGGCTGACATAGTAGCCCCAGTTACAAGGGAAATACATCCCCAGAGAGGCTGTACAGCATAATACTATGAGAGACCCGGCAGCTCCTGCACTCTCCCGGCCCCGGCAATAGCGCTTCCTGCTCTGTATACACAGCGCTCGGTGAGCGCTGTGTATACACCGATCTACAAGGCAGGGACCCCTGGGAACGGTCCCTGCCTTCTCTTTGGGGTACCCTGCTGTCACTGACAGCAGGTACCCCACTGTACAGCTGCACGATTAGCGTGCAGCTGCTATTTCTGGATGGACGTTCAGAAACGTCCATTCAGAAATAAACAACCACTTCACGGACGTTTATAGTCAATGGGCAGACGTGAAGTGGTTAAGGGCCGGAGTGCGTCACTTTCTGTGCTTTATGGGTTAGATCATGTGACCTCACTGACTAATCCTGGCCCTCCTATTTATAAGTGGCTCAGCCCCCTTCCCAGATGCCTCAGTGTCAAGGTCCTTGTGTCCTGCTAAGATTGCTGATATCTCTGCTCGTAGTCCTGTGTACCTGACTTGTGCTTGTGTTTCTGGACTCCACTACCTGTTGATCCCTGCCTGCTTGCCTTGACTCTCCTGTTGCCGACCCAGACTGCCTGACCAATACCTGTGCCGCCTGCTCTGACTTATTGCTTGTTTGACTTTGCCTCTACCTCATCCTTTGGTTCTGCACTGTTGCTCCTGGTTACAACCCGGCCTGCTGACTATGTCTGTACCTCTGGTACCTCCTGGTCCGCCTGGACCAGCTGCCTCATGTGCCAATCCTCCTCAAGAAGTAGCGACCAGGTGTTCCTCTCGAGAAAGTCTATCCCCACCATCAGGGGTATTGTGAAGAATGAGGGGTTCACTTAGACAATGCCCTTAGAGAAGGTAGGACACACGGCACAGTGGGTTCACACCCGCTGGTTTGTGACACTCAGTAGATGTCTTACCAGTGACTAGCTGCTATCTATGTATACAGGGATGGCTGAATCTTTTCCCCACAAACCTAAATATCAATCTGCTCAGCTCCTCCTGCTCTATAGCATGCTGCCTGCAGACTGCACTGCATTTTCATGGTAATAGCTTCTCTTTAAAAGGGGTTTTCCAGGAAAACATAGAGAGCCTGTTACCAGGAAATTCACAGTGCATTGTACAGCTTGCAATGATACCTTTCACTTATCCATCTGTTGCTTCATTTTGGAAGAAAAGGAATTTTAATCTATATGCAAATAAGCAGTTGAGTAGTCTTGATTGACGGGGCCATTGAAATCTTGTCTGGCCCTGTCAGTTATTCTCCAGAATGAAGCAAGGAGGTCCTTCTCTAAAGGTCCTTTAACATGGGTCAATGTTACAGGTCATTATCTGGAAAGAACCATTCATTCCTCAATAATTGCCGGAAAGTCAGAGGATGTGAGAGCTGCATTTACACTGCATTACAGTGATCTCATCCACATAGTCTCTGGGCAGCAGATCCCTCTTTAATCCGGGACATGTGCCACACAGAATCAATGATATGCTGTGCCAGGATGTGATCACCTGATGACCGAATGATTGGTGATTGCTGGCACATGGGCCAATGAACAAGAATGAACTCGTTTCCAATAACTGGCCTGATTACTGGTCTGTCTAAAAGGACCTTAAAGGGGTTGTCTGAAATTTTGATATTGATGGCCTATCCTCAGGAAAGTTCATCAATATCAGATTGGTGGGGGTATCAATGCCTGATCGGAGGGGGTTAGATTCCCGGCACCTCCATGGATCAGCTGTTTGAAGAGACTACAGAGGATAGGCCATGCTGTGGCCCCTTCCAGCACCAGTGAAGTCAAGTTTATCGGTCACATGGCCTACGTGCAGCTCAGTCCCATTGAAGTGAACGGGGCTGAGCTGCGATACCAAGCACGGCTGCTGACCAATGGACAGTGCTGTGTTTAGTGACCTGTGAGAAAGCCATGGTGCACACTGGAGAGTCGCTTCCTCCTCAAACAGCAAACTGGTGGATGTCCCGGGTGATGGACCCCTGCCAATCTGATATTGATGACCTACCCTGGGGATAGGTCATCAATATCAGAATCTTGAAAAAACCCTTGAACTGAAAGGCACTATTACATTCATCTGAGCTACCCAACAAGGCGTTGTGCTGGTTTAAAGGGGACCTAAACTTTTGGTGAATCCAGCAGGCTTCTCGTAGCACCCTGCACCTTCACGTTTCATCTGCTTTGCTACTCTTTTCTGGCATCAGGAGTACGGATCTCACATGCTTTCTCTCACTTCCATGCTGAAAGTCAACCACAGCTCTCTGAGAAGCACTGCTACACAATCGTGGTTTCACAAAAAGTTTATGTCCCCTTGAACAGTGAATTTCCTGGTCACAGGCTCCCTTAAAAAAAAAAAAAAAATCCATAGTCTTAGGCTTCGTTCACATCACCATTCAGCTTTTCCTAAATGGAGCAGGAGAACAGAAAGGACAGATTTGGCACATAACTGAGAACACAGCCTATAGCCCCATAGACTATGATGGGGTCCGCAGATTTTCGGTATGGATTCCGAACCAAATATTAGCAACCACGTACAGTACAATGTAAATGGTCGGATTTTAGAAAATTAAATTCAGAAAGCAGCAACAGTTAGTATTTGAGATGATTTTACATATCTTTAAACTTGCAGCATGTCCTGTCTGTTGTGGACTTCATAGCTTCTCCTGCACAGAGGGGACAAGGACATCAGCAAAGTCTTTCATTGGAGATATCCCTGTGAAACAATTCCCATGTTTCCTGGTCAAAGCAAACCCAGCATACAAATATCCCATGACTGCTGGTTTGCCATTAATCCAGCACTGAATTACACTGGCGGGAATATGTCAGATCCCTGCGATTGCCCCTGACAAGGAATAATGTGTGAACCGCCATCATTTATCACATCCTTCCACCTATCAATACACTTTTGGTCACTTAGAGCTCAGTAATCTGTTTATAGAATTCCAGAGCGGTGACAATCATTCTCTCTTTTATAACCCTTTCATCTTCTGAGATGCCAGGAACCGCAGGTATGATTATGGCTCAGGCTTTGTACGGTGGCACTTGGTTAGCTGTCAAATCAACCCAATACATTAAAAGATTAACCTCAGTAAAATGACATATTTCTATAACAGCTGGTGCCTCAGTCACAGCGGAGAAGAGCCGAGCACTGCGCTCATCACCGGGAAATAAAGGCACCTGCCCCCGAAAGTGCTGATTTTTCATATAAAATACTGAATTCTGGAAAAGTAACAAATACACAAGTAATAGTAGTAATAGCAGTAGTAGTAATAATATACAAATACATACAAGCTGCTGTGCTTCAGACACGTGAAAGAGGATACCATTTACCACTTCATATTCATACAGCAATAAAAGATTTCTCTGGTCACTAAAAAAAAACTATTTCCACACCTTTTAAAGACTAAATTACAAGAAAAAAGGCACAGCACAACAAATATATTGCCATCTGTAGGTAAAGTGGAAAGACTGGTTATGTGCTCGGCATTACGGGGGCGGCCGGCCCCTCCGCACTCACTTCAAAGCTTGGATTATTGTATGCGAAGCATGACATGGTGTGTTTAACCACTAAGGGGACATAAAAAGAATGACTTCTGGCTCCTTCTGTGGCTTTTCTTCCAGAAGTATTGCTTTCTCTAGTCAGAATACACAATGTGAACACACAACAGCCCACCACAATTATCCAATAGCCATGCAAGCAGAGTAGGGCGTTCTGAAAAACCTACAACCTTTTATAATTTTATAATAAAGACTGTCAGGGTTAGCAGCATTAAAGTACAGGAGCTACAAAAATCACAAGTGAACAGATATGGCTAACTAATAATAATCTTTATCTATATAGCGCCATCATATTCAGCAGCACTTTACAAATTCAGAGAGTTCATGTACAAAACAAAAGATATCACTAGGAAATAGGGGTTACATAAAGGGTAGTTGATTGTGATATGTAGTAGTCAACTACTTATTCTGCAGGGCAAATGTCACCTCTTTTGACATGTCTGTTTCAGTAATTACTTGCAGTCCCATGTAATGACAATTCTGGAGCATGTATTCTGATGTGCTATTCATTTATTATACCCGTTAGATGTTATGAATGAATTGCTAGCAGTTTGCAGGTCCAGATGGGTGTTACCTGTTGGGGGTATGTCCTTGCACAGTCTGACACTATCCAATCAGTGCAGGTACACGCCCCCAACAGTAACATCATCTTCCCCTCTGTGGATCACTACTGCTAGTAGAGTCCACAGATTGAAATACCACTCATGTTTACTAAGTCACTTTCCTGTGCACTAACTTCCTGCCATGAGGCGAGCGCGCCCGGCACTCAAGCCATGAGGCGAGCGCGCCCGGCACTCAAGCCATGAGGCGAGCGCGCCCGGCACTCAAGCCATGAGGCGAGCGCGCCCGGCACTCAAGCCATGAGGCGAGCGCGCCCGGCACTCAAGCCATGAGGCACAGGGGCAACCAGAAAATTTTAAGTCCACAGCCATCCTCATTAAACAAAACCGGTGATACAACTATGGCCTGAGCCAGCCATTTAACTCTACACCAGTTTCTTAATTAATGTAATCAGAACTGCTGAGGCAATCAGGCCTGGAAAAACACATGTCCAGTTTACTTACCTGAGAAACAGTCTGCGAGGTTTACTTACCAATTTTAGAGTATGTGCTGCCAAGCACCCAGTATTGTCATGCAGCTTCTGCCCCACCTGCATATGGAGCGATGGTAAGGAGAGACGAACGGCCTATCCAGCTGCTGACTTTTTCCATGCCTCAAGATGTGCATCCTCTGGGGTGTACACAATCATTGATCCAGGAGCACCGAGGCATGATCCTGCTGAATTCCACCCAAGGAACAGCAGATCAAAGCTCCATAAACCCAAAGAGGGAAACCCCAGTTGTCTCAATCCATAAGGGTTAGGAGCAGGCCAGGAAACTCCCCCATGGGAGATACTGGCACAGCCATTTGTAGAGTAGGAAGGAAGAGGATGAACGCACCCTGGCTGACAGAGAACCCACCTATAGGCTCCTGACCGGTGGGTTCCAGGCTGCTAAGGGACCTCTGCACTAAGAGGTATTAGCAAGGTTATACAAGAACTGAAAGGAGAGGTCAGATACCACCCGATCCTAGTCCCAGCCTTAGGCCCTAAAAGTTCTTGTAGAAAACTCTTCAATCCTAGAGCAGGGTATCCTCTCTGCATCTATCCCTTGTAGGGACAGGAAGAAGACTGGAGCGTGGAGGTGGGAGGGACCTTTTAAACTCTCTACTTCCTGTCCCATAGAGGTCAAAGGGGAACAACCTCCAGTTGTGCTGTTATGAGGGATGAACTAGAAATATCTTTATAATACACATATATATTAGACCACAAACTATCCTTCTCCAGCCACACTGCTCAGAGATCAGGGAAATGGCAGGTACATGTTAGAGAAGCTAAAAACCAAACTGGAACATTGTGCGGTACACGTCTGTACACATAGGGTCATATAGTCACTCTCCGCACTGAGGACTCATGTACATGTACAATGCCTTTATTAGGTTGTTCTCCCAGATTCTCTGTTCATGTCCAAACCTCTGTGCACAAAATGTAGACTGATTCCACTAGGTCTACGGAAATGTTATATACACACAGTAAGTAAGCCATGAGCTCCACTCGATGGCTACAGGTAGAAGTTGCGACTATCACACCAAGCAGAGGAAGCAGCCCAACACCTCAATGCCATGCCCCTATGGTAGGCACGCCATTTGCACCCCAGCCAGCTGTATCTGCTGAAAAATTCATACTCACCTGCTCATTTTCCAGCACCCTGGTTCAGTGGTCTTCTGGTCGCCGATTGTTGACTTCCACAAGAACAAGGTCACAAGTGCTGCTGCAGCAGATGACTCCCCCTGCGGCATGGCCTGCAGAGGTCAGTCAATGGCTGCAGCAGCTCACGTGACCCCCATCTGTATGGAAGTTGATAGACTGGGACTGGAAAACCAGTGAAGGAACTATGGAGCTGGAACAGAGCAGCAGGGAGCAGTATGGATTTTACCACAAGTACAGCTGGTTGGGGTGCAAGTGCTCTACATAACTGCAGCTTGGTAACTGGAGAGTTGGCCAAACAAGCCAGAAGCTTCCTTTACGCTACAGAAGAGTCATGTGTGGCCATCTCACTGCTTCCTCGTGACTGGATAGGCTCACCAAATGACCATCAGGGAGCGTGGCTGGTGGAAGGCCAGGGCATGTGTCCCACAAAATCATACAGTATGGGGAGGTTACAAAGATTTTCAATAAGATATCAGCAATAACAGCAAAGAGGGAACATGGATGTCCCTAAAGGGCATCTGTCAGCAGATCTGTACCTATGACACTGGCTGACCTGTTATATGTGCACTTGGCAGCTGAAGGCATCTGTGATGGTCCTATGTTGGTTCTATGTTCATATGTGTCCACATTGCTGAGAAAAATGATGTTTTAATATATGCAAATGAGCCTCTAAGAGCAATGGGGGTGTTGTCATTACTCCTAGAGGCTCCTCTGCCACGCCCCCTCCTCTGTGATTGACTGGACCAGGTATGATGACATTTCCATTGGCCTAAGCCATAGGATGTTTGCACTTTCTGTGATAAGTATTATCCATGTCACTCTAGAGAGATGCAGACATGTCTACATACAAGCCACCACTAACCTCCTCCGTGACATTTACACTGTAAAGTACATACAATACCTAGGTGTGTAAGTAAATAGCAGAGCAGTGACCTTCCCACAGTGGCGGTCACAGTTTTATCTTAATTCTATGGTTGTATGAAGGGAAGTCGTTTTTCGGCACTTTCTGTGCTAGACCCTCTCCTGGCACTGCTGGCACTGTTGTCACGGTTTATTGGGGGCATTCTCACTGCTAACGGGATCGCTCTGTGGATGCGGTTAATAGACACTATTTGTCATTATTGGCGAGATCCAAACTTGAGGCTTGGGCTTACAAATTTAAAAAATATTTCTGCAGCGTCTCTCAGATCTCCCTGAAGATGATTTTGAAGGCAGGGAACATTGGTATAGTATTATTCAAGAATGAATTAGCCCTCACAAGCAGAAGCCGACACGCATATTAATTATACAAAACGTAAAAAAATATTTTCCTATTTTAACAAGGGAACGGTAAAGTATGAATGAGGCTGCGCACCACACCATCTGCCATAGATGTGCCTTTACTGCCACCTAGTGGCCGTCATTAGTATACTTATAACCTTCAGGCAGCAAGTACTGGGGTCATTTCTCAGCACGTACGACCTGTTTTACAAACGAACGTCAACTTTAATAATCTTATTTTTAAAGGGGGTTCTCACATCTTGTCCTTTCATGGTCCAGATGGGAATAACTGCAGTAAGTGCTGGCAAGAGAAGATGGCGTTACGGAAACAGGCAAGTGGCTGGCGATTCACTGCTTCCGTAAATCCCTTAGCAGAGAATGGGAGCTATACAAACAGCCCTGCACCGCAAGCTACTCTGTTTCCGGAACTTGGAAGTTATGGAAACAATGTCACTTAATGTACAACACTGATAACATAGCTCCCATTTACTGCTATGGATGTTACAGAAACCGCCACTTGTATGCATCGAGAACTCTGTCCACTCCTGCCCAGCACTTACCGCGGTTATTTCCATCTTGACCATGAAATAATGCCCCACTTATCATATAGGGCTCAACAGGATAGACTTTCATTTTATGAAATCAAGCAAATAAAATGTAGTAAAATCCTGTAGACCATTGTATTAAAATATCAGCGTATTTTGGTTCCACCAGATTTTCACCGGTTCTGACATTACAGTATCAATACCTGTACAGTAGGGCATGTTTAGGCTAATTATTTTCTGATCTGCTGCTCTGTAGGGGCGCTGTATGCTTATCAATAGCATCGGTACAGGGAGGAGTAGGCGGCTATGTTTCTCAGGGGGCGTCTCCTTATCCCTGGATGTGAGCTGCCCAATCACAGCTGTCATAGCCAGGTGGGCTGTTTTTTCTCAATGGCTGTGCTGCTGTCCAGGGAGAAGGAGATGCCCCCTGAGAAACCTGGCCGTCTCCTCCTCCCTGTACCGATGCTATTGATAAGCACGCAGAACGCTGGACATGGGGGCACAACGGGGCAACGGAAGAGCTGATGAGAAAAAAAATTAATGCAATGACATCTCCTAAACATGCCCTACAGTGCCAGGTATTAATACCGTAACGTCAGAACCGGTGAAAGGTCCTCTTTAAAGGGGTTAACCCACGATTAATGTAAAAAATGAAAATTATCATATAGTACATGACAATCCTTCAAACCATTCCTGCACTGGACATACAGAAAGCAACCTCTCCATTCATTGCTCTGTCATATTTTCTACAGGCTAGCAGCTTAGAGGGGGAAGGTGTCTTTTCTTGTGGGGTGTGTCCTTTCTGCTGCAGCTTTCTATCTGTAACTGTCACAGCTGCTGACAGAATATCTGGCTGATGGCAGGATGTAAATGAGCATGTGTCCCCCATCTCAATGATGTGGACATAGAATTAAGGAACACAACAAACAGCAGGTGGCGCTACACAGACACACACTACTAAATAACTCAGTGCCTAAATGCCATTTTAAAATTACTCTGATTCAGACGCTAGTTTGAAATATGTAACAATGTAGAATAAGGAATGCCCAATGAAATATATATTTACATTACATTTAAAACACTAATACATTTCTAGAGTTAAATACTTTCAATCTATGATTCTTCTTGCTCACAAAATATGACATAGGATGCAACAACTGGGAAATCCAAGAGCAACTCTGCACATGACAATGAAGCTAGGAAAAATAGCTATCAATATAATTCAAGCATGACGTACTGTATGTGAATGTGTCAGCAGTGAAGACATGATACAAAATGCAATGACCGCTCCAGTCATCCTGTGCCAGGGAACAAATGATTGTACTAAACTAATTTCTCTTTAAAAGGAACCTGTCACGTTGAACATGGTGTCTGAGCTGCAGGCAGCATGTTATAGAGCAGGAGGAGCTGAGCTGATTGATATATAGTTTTCATGGGAAAAGATTCAGCAAAACTAGGAGCGAGGCTTCAAAGCCCAGAAAGAGCAGAGATGTAAATGAATGAAATACAAGTTTTACTGAATCTTTCCCTACAAAATTATTTATCAATCTGCTCCGCTCCTCCTGCTCTATAACATGCTGCCTGCAGATCACACTGCATTTTCACAGTGACAGGTTCCCTTTAAAATCTCATTCATTTCAAACCAACAGACCCAAAATGGAGAAATGCTGTCTTGTAAAAGTATCAGGTACGATCTGCTCAGAAACAGGTGACTTTTCTTTCTAGAACAGAAGATTTAGAAGACGAAATATCAGACTCTACCATGAAATGCTCCGTTGTCTGCCAAGAAGTGTCTGCAGTACTGTAAAGGACGATGCTTCTCCAGATTCCAGGAGCTCATTTTTCACTTGGGTTGAATTCACATGCAGATCTCTCCTGAAAATATAATAAACCTTTAATCAGATTGTAGAGTTTATACGAAAATCAAACAGGTTTACCCGTATCTGGCGTATAGCAACCTAATTCAATTATACTACGGTAATTTAAAAAAAAAAAATAGACATGAGAGAAAGAAATGTTAAAATGGTTTCATCCAGGGATGCCCAACCTGCGGCCCTCCAGTTGTTGCAAAACTACAACTCCCAGCATGCCCTAACAGCTGTAGGCTGTCCAGGCATACTGGGAGTTGTTAATGGGTCCCACATCTCCAGTGATGTCAACCTCCGAGCTGTGTCAAATGGTTTTAGACGCTATGGACTGCACTAAATCCAGTGCCACACTGTTCATGAGGCAAAGTGAGATACTGGCTATAATTCTCAGTATCTGCTCTTATTCTGTATACATGGAGACTGCACAGTACCACTTCTCCTGTCCTGTATACTGGGTGTAACCCTCAGTATCTACTCTTATTCTGTATATATGGACTCTGCACAGTACCACTTCTCATGTCCTGTATACTGGGTGTAATTCTCTGTATCTGCTGTTATTCTGTATATATGGACACTGCACAGTACCACTTCTCATGTCCTGTATACTGGGTGTAACCCTCAGTATCTACACTTATTCTGAATATATGGACACACCATAGTACCACTTCTCATGTCCTGTATACTGGGTGTAATTCTCATTATCTACACTTATTCTGTATATATGGACACTGCACAGTACCATTTCTCCTGTCCTATATACTGGGTTTAATTCTCAGTATCTGCTCTTATTCTGTATATATGGACACTGCACAGTACCACTTCTCATGTCCTGTATACTGGGTTTAATTCTCAGTATATGCTGTATATAAATCTGTATATATATATGGACACTGCACAGTACCAGTTCTCATGTCCTGTATGCTGGGTGTAATTCTCAGTATCTGCTCTTATTCTATATATATGGACACTGCACAGTACCACCTCTCTTGTCCTGTATACTGGGTGTAATCCTCATTATCTAGTCTTATTCTGTATATATGGACACTGCACAGTACCACTTCTCCTGTCCTGTATACTGGGTGTAATTCTTAGTATCTGCTTTTATTCTGTATATATGGACACTACACAGTACCATTTCTATACAGAATAAGAGCAGAAACTGAGGATTACACCCAGTATACAGGACAGGAGAAGTGGTACTGTGCAATGTCAATATATACAGAATTATATACAGCATATACTGAGAATTACACCCAGTGTACAGGACAGGAGAAGTGGTACTGTGTGGTGTCCATATATACAGAATAAGAGCAGATACTGATGACTACACCCAGTATACAGGACAAGAGAAGAGGTACTGTGCAGTGTGTATATATAAAGAATAAGAGCAGATACGGAGCATTACACATAGTATACAGGACATGAGAAGTGGTACTGTGCAGTGTCCATATATACAGAATAACAGCAGATACAGAGAATTACACCCAGTATACAGGACAAGAGAAGTGGTACTGTGCAGTGTCCATATATACAGCATAAGTGCACATACTGAGAACTACACCCAGTATACAGGACGAGAGATCTGGTACTGTGCAGTGTCCATATATACAGAATAAGAGGAGATACTGAGAATTACACCCAGTATACAGGACAGGAGAAGTGGTACTGTACAGTATCCATATATACAGAATACAAGCAGATACTGAGAATTACACCTAGTATACATATAAAAATACATGGACACTGCAAAGTACCACTTCTCATGTCATGTATACTGGGTGTAATTCTCCAGTATATATGGACACTGCAAAGTAACACTTGTCCTGTCCTGTATACTGGGTGTAATTCTCAGTATCTGGTCTTATTCTGCATTTATGGACACTGCACAAGGGTCTGAGGAAAGAGTCTGAATTAAAGAAGAACTCCCGCAAAAATTGGTATTCCATGTCCTGCTAGAAATGTACATGATGTAATCTGTAGTGAAAGACATTTTCTTACCAGTGTCATTATTTTTGAGTTATATCTCCCTGATGTTTCTCATCTGTGTCATGTGACTAAGAATCAGACCCACCAACTAACACATAGAACATATAATTTTGATAATCTTTCTGGGTACTGTAGTCCACCCATTCCAGCTATGACTTTAGTTGTCCCTCCTCTGAACCCTCTCCAGCTCTGCTATGTCTGCCTTGTTCACAGGAGCCCAGAACTGTACACAGTACTCCATGTGCGGTCTGACTAGTGATTTGTAAAGTGGCAGGACTATGTTCTCATCACGGGCATCTATGCCCCTTTTGATGCAACCATTATCTTATTGGCCTTGGCAGCAGCTG
>ONZH01002557.1:0-23884 GCA_900303285.1 Rhinella marina
CATCATTCTTCGGTGCTTGCGGGACACCCTGGGAGTAAATCCACTGTCGACCTCATCTCTCGTAGATTCTGGTGGCCAGGTCTGCGTAAGTGTGTTGAGGAATATGTGTCAGCCTGTAGTGTCTGCGCACGCTCTAAGGTGACACATACTCGTCCCTCTGGACCCCTACTTCCATTACCCATCCCGTCCAGACCATGGACTCACCTATCCATGGACTTCATCACTGATCTGCCTGAGTCGTCTGGTAAGACAGTTATTCTGGTGGTTGTAGATCGTTTTAGTAAAATGGCGCACTTTATTGCATTACCCGGACTCCCCAATGCTAAAACTCTTGCACAAGTGTTTGTTGACAACATTGTGAAACTTCATGGCATTCCCACTGACGTGGTCTCTGATCGTGGGACTCAGTTTGTGTCCAGATTCTGGAGGGCGTTCTGTACCCGGCTCGGGGTACAACTGTCTTTCTCCTCTGCCTTTCATCCCCAGACGAATGGACAGACTGAGCGTACCAATCAGAATCTGGAGACTTATTTGAGATGCTTTGTCTCTGAGAACCAGGAAGAGTGGTCCTCGTTTTTGTCTCTGGCTGAGTTTGCCATAAATAATCGCAGACAGGACTCCACTGGTAAGTCACCATTTTTTGGTGCATATGGCTTTCACCCGCAGTTTGGCACATTTTCTGGTTCTGATACTTCTGGTATTCCTGAGGAAGAACGTTTTTCGTCATCATTGTCTTCCATATGGCGAAAAATTCAAAATAACTTGATAAATATGGGTAACAAGTACAAACGTGTGGCTGACAGGAGACGCATGAATGGTCCGGACCTAATGTGGGTGATTCTGTGTGGCTGTCTACTAGGAACATTAAGTTGAAAGTTCCTTCTTGGAAGCTGGGTCCAAGATTTATTGGCCCATATAAAATCACGGCCATTATTAATCCGGTAGCATTTCGTCTTGAACTTCCTCAGGCCCTGAAAATACATAATGTGTTTCACAGATCTTTGTTGAAGAGGTATGTTGAAACCTCTGGAGCCATCTCCCTTGCCACCCGTGCCTGTCTTGGTGGATGGTAATTTGGAATTTCAGATTGTCAAGATCATTGATTCTCGAGTTCTTCGTGGTACCTTCAATATCTGGTTCATTGGAAGGGTTATGGTCCTGAGGAGAGGTCATGGGTACCGGCATCTGACGTGAATGCCGGTCGTTTGATAAAAGCCTTTCACAGGTGTCACCCTGATAAAGTTGGTCCTGGGTGCCCGGTGGTCACCCGTAAAAGGGGGGGTAATGTCACGAGTGGGCTTGCACCTGGAATCAGACGCTCTGGCGCGGCTTTCTAAGTGACATGTTTGACAGGCTTCCCTGTGGTTTGGGTGCTGTTCTCCACACCCCTTCCCTCAGCTGTTGCCGCTTGGCAATTAGCTTTCTGCTATTTACCTCTTCCTCTCCTAGTATCCCTTGCGGGTTATATCTTCTACATCCCTGATTGAGAGTGGTGTGGATCTCGGCTGAGATCCTGTTGCTTAGTTCTACTTAAAGTTAAGTGTTTTCCCTTCCTTTGGTTATTCCCGTTTTGAGTCTCTTGTTCCTCCTTATGCTTGGAGGAACGGGTTACTCTCTTGTGTCACTAGACTGCAGGGTGATCTAGGGTATATTTAGATTAGGTTCCTGCGTATGGGCTTTCCTACCACCCGGGTTAGCTCATACTGGTAGCCAGCTAGGGCCTAGTCTTAGGGTCCCCTGCAGGAGGTGACCAGTTCCCTGGTTTTGTCTGTTCCCATCCTTCTTACGCTCGGTGTGGCCTTTCCCCCCACACCAGAGCGTGACAGGGGTAGGAGGAGACGCAACGGAGCTACACAGTCAGACCACACTTTTGTCTGCTTCACGGTGGCAGTTGCAGGAGGAGGAGGATGAGGAGGAGGAGGACGACGTGGAGGTGGCTGTGGAAGAGGAGGAGGATGCTGGCGGCGAGGGTAGCAGTCAGGCTGTGTGCGTCCCATTGGTTCAGCGCGGATGGGGCGGAGAGGAGGCGGAAGAGGAAGAGGAGGAAATGGCAAGTGATCCTTCTGGTGGGGGCAGTGAGGTCATGCCTATTCAGAGTCTGGCACACATGGCTGACTTCATGCTGGGCTGCTTTTCCCGGGACACACGTGTTGTCCGGATAGTGGAGAACAAACTGTACTGGGTCTTCGCAATTCTGGACCCCCGGTATAAAGATAACGTCTCCTCTTTTATTCCGGTAGAGGAGAGGACGAATCGATTGCTGGAATACCAGAGGGAACTCGTGCAGAACATGATGGAGATTTTCCCACCCACCATCGCTGGCGGCAGAGAGGAGAGGGTCTCCCAGAGTCCCTCAACATCGATCAGGCCCACAGCCACCAGGGGAACACTCTCCAAGGTGTGGGACACGTTCATGGCACCCCCTCGTGCAACTTCCATCACTGCGGGGCCCGCTATCAGCAGGAGGGGCAAGTATCGGCGGATGTTGCGGGAGTACCTGGCAGACCGTACCCCTGTCCTCCCCGATCCCTCGGCGTCCTACACTTACTGGGTCGCCAAGTTGGACACGTGGCTGGAACTGTCCCTGTACGCCTTGGAGGTGCTTGCCTGCCCTGCCGCCAGCGTGCTATCAGAAAGGGTGTTCAGCGCAGCCGGGGGCATTATAACCGATAAGCGCAGCCGCCTGTCAACCGACAGTGCCGACAGGCTGACGCTAATCAAAATGAACAGCAAGTGGATTGACCCGGACTTTGCTTCTCCAACAATGGAAAGCAGCCAAAAGTGAAGTGCCATCTGTATGAAGTGCCATTTCCTCCTCCACCTCCTCCTCCTCCTCCTTAACTGCTGTAGAATTGCTCCGTAAATAAAAAAAATTATATATTTATGGCTCACCTCTTGGGCCTCCACAAAATTTTTAAGAGGTCTCACCTCTTGGGCCGCCACATAATTTTTAAGAGGTCTCACCTCTTGGGCCTCCACATAATTTTTAAGAGGTCTCACCTCTTGGGCCTCCACATAATTTTATCGAGGTCTCACCTCTTGGGCCTCCACATAATTTTTAAGAGGTCTCACCTCTTGGGCCTCCACATAATTTTTAAGAGGTCTCACCTCTTGGGCCTCCACATAATTTTATCGAGGTCTCACCTCTTGGGCCTCCACATAATTTTATCGAGGTCTCACCTCTTGGGCCTCCATATAATTTTTTAAGAGGTCTCACCTTTTGGGCCTCCACATAATTTTAAGAGGTCTCACCTCTTGGGCCGCCACATAATTTTTAAGAGGTCTCACCTCTTGGGCCTCCACATAATTTTATCGAGGTCTCACCTCTTGGGCCTCCAGATAATTTTTAAGAGGTCTCACCTCTTGGGCCTCCACATAATTTTTAAGAGGTCTCACCTCTTGGGCCTACAAACAATTTTTCTCATGGCTCACCTCTTGGCCTACAAACAATTTTTAAGAGGTCTCACCTCTTGGGCCTACAAACAATTTTTATTATGGCTCACCTCTTGGGCCTTAATACAATTTTTAAAGAGGTCTCACCTCTTGGGCCTCACATAATTTTCGAGGTCCCACTCTTGGCCTCCAATATTTATCGAGGTCTCACCTCTTGGGCCTCCATATAATTTTTAAGAGGTCTCACCTCTTGGGCCGCCACATAATTTTTAAGAGGTCTCACCTCTTGGGCCTCCACATAATTTTTAAGAGGTCTCACCTCTTGGGCCTCCACATAATTTTTAAGAGGTCTCACCTCTTGGGCCTCCACATAATTTTTAAGAGGTCTCACCTCTTGGGCCTCCACATAATTTTTAAGAGGTCTCACCTCTTGGGCCGCCACATAATTTTTAAGAGGTCTCACCTCTTGGGCCTCCACATAATTTTTAAGAGGTCTCACCTCTTGGGCCTCCACATAATTTTTAAGAGGTCTCACCTCTTGGGCCTCCACATAATTTTTAAGAGGTCTCACCTCTTGGGCCTCCACATAATTTTTAAGAGGTCTCACCTCTTGGGCCTCCACATAATTTTTAAGAGGTCTCACCTCTTGGGCCTCCACATAATTTTAAGAGGTCTCACCTCTTGGGCCTCCACATAATTTTTTAAGAGGTCTCACCTCTTGGGCCTCCACATAATTTTTAAGAGGTCTCACCTCTTCCCATTAGAGGCCCTCTTGCCTCCACATAAATTTTAAGAGGTCTCACCTCTTGGGCCGCCACATAATTTTTAAGAGGTCTCACTCTTGGGCCTCCACATAATTTTATCGAGGTCTCACCTCTTGGGCCTCCACATAATTTTTAAGAGGTCTCACCTCTTGGGGCCTCCACATAATTTTTAAGAGGTCTCACCTCTTGGGCCTACAAACAATTTTTTCTCATGGCTCCACTCTTGGGCCTACAAACAATTTTTTAAGAAGGTCTCACCTCTTGGCCTACAAACAATTTTTATTATGGCTCACCTCTTGGGCCTTAATACAATTTTTAAGAGGTCTCACCTCTTGGGCCTCCACATATTTTATCGAGGTCTCACCTCTTGGGCCTCCACATAATTTTATCGAGGTCTCACCTCTTGGGCCTCCATATAATTTTTAAGAGGTCTCACTCTTGGGCCGCCACATAATTTTAAGAGTCTACCTCTGGGCCTCCAATAATTTTAAGAGGTCTCACCTCTTGGGCCTCCACATAATTTATCGAGGTCTCACCTCTTGGGCCTCCACATAATTTTTAAGAGGTCTCACCTCTTGGGCCTCCACATAATTTTTAAGAGGTCTCACCTCTTGGGCCTCCACATAATTTTTAAGAGGTCTCACCTCTTTGGCCTCCACATAATTTTATCGAGGTCTCACCTCTTGGGCCTCCACATAATTTTATCGAGGTCTCACCTCTTGGGCCTCCATATAATTTTTAAGAGGTCTCACCTCTTGGGCCTCCACATAATTTTTAAGAGGTCTCACCTCTTGGGCCGCCACATAATTTTTAAGAGGTCTCACCTCTTGGGCCTCCACATAATTTTATCGAGGTCTCACCTCTTGGGCCTCCACATAATTTTTAAGAGGTCTCACCTCTTGGGCCTCCACATAATTTTTAAGAGGTCTCACCTCTTGGGCCTACAAACAATTTTTCTCATGGCTCACCTCTTGGGCCTACAAACAATTTTTAAGAGGTCTCACCTCTTGGGCCTACAAACAATTTTTATTATGGCTCACCTCTTGGGCCTTAATACAATTTTTAAGAGGTCTCACCTCTTTGGCCTCCACTTAATTTTTTCGAGGGCTCACCTCTTGGGCCTCCATATAATTTTTTCGAGGGCTCACCTCAAGCTAACTTTGCGCACTCATTAAAATATTTTCACAACAAGGACCTAAGAGCCCTCGATTGGAGAGCTTTGTGTGGGGGCCTGTTATAGGGAAGAGATGCGGCCCTGCGGGCTCTAGCCTGCCTTCTCCATGAGTTTCTGGCCAGTCCACGGCCTCTTCCTGCCTTTTGCGGTCCTACGCATCTCTCAACATCCCCACTGCTTTACCTGCTAGACATGACACTGGGCCAGGTCGGGTCACTGACATCTCAAGCGCCAACAATTTGGGCATTTTAAGGCTTCTGCATGTGTTTGAGTTGTTTTTACATTTTAAAGAAGACATGTCTGACCACATCTCACACACACACACACAATGACAATTAGGGGTGGGGTCTATTTGCTTTCCCCTTTGCCTATGCCATCTGTGGTTGTCATAGGCAACGTGATTTTAAGGGGTGCAGAATTTTATCTTCTTTTTTGTCTAGTTTGGCTTGGGGTCCATGGCAATGTAGAGGAAAAAAGGTTTCCTTGTATGGTCTCACTTTACAGAGAGGTTACATTGTCTTTGGAGTGTATTGTTGAGAGGCTGTGATAGTGGCGTAATAATAGTGCGACTTGGGCGCGTTATATGCACCCAGACATGCTTCCCCTGCTGTCCAAGTTGCATTCCAGCAGTGTTGGCATCCTTTTCTGAGGTTTCAGGGTGGACTTGGTGACCTCCAAGTGGTCGAATTGAGATTTCCAAGTGGCGAGCATTTTTTTCCCATAGACTTTAATGGGATTCGATATTCGGTCGAATAGTCGAATTTCGCGGTCTATTCGAATCGAATTTCGAACTTTCGAATATTTCACTACTCGCTCATCTCTACTGGTTATGTGTTTGTAAGATGACTTACTAATATAGTGTTTGTAGAAATTCTGTGTCATTTTCTATGTTCCATAAGTTATGTTCCCTTCCCTGCCAAGTCTTTTGTTCTGTCCAAAGAGTGTCTGTTGATGGAGGTTCATGTGACCAAGGAAATTATCTCCATTCAAAGAGAAGACATCTGTCATGTACACTTGCACAGTTAGGGGTTTAGTGCAGGTGTAGTTTGTTAAAGTGGATAAGGTTGAATGATGTGTCTGGTCACATGACCTTTCATCAGTGGCCATTTTGTGGACAGCATCTCTATGCGAACAAATCAGAAGATTTGATACAGAACAAAGGGTATATTAGTAAGTGTATAGTCATTTTACCTATACATTGGTCACAAGTAGCCAGCACGTGGTTCTTTCGTAGAACAAATTATATGCTTAGGTGTGAGGATAATGACTACTGTCACACTCAAACAGAAATAGTGCAGCCCTAAAACTACCCGGACCCACTATCCTTACCTACTTGCATGATCATCCAAGGGAGTGACCCAGAATTGGACGACAGTCTCTATACTGCAATATGTGAAGGGTTACACATAAACAGGGACAAACAAACACTAAGAGTGTAGTTGTATGGAAAAAGGGTCAAATGGCAGTCGGTTGATACAAGACAAGTAATTTCAGAGGCAAACGAGAAAACAAAACACATTAGAGTCAGCACCAGGAGATCAATACAATAAAAGAATGCCAGAAGCCAAAAGTGGAGTCGCAAAGCCAAATTCAGAAATCCAAAGCTAGGAGAGTCTTCCATAATGCAAGGAACCAGTAGAGAGATCAGGAGAACAAGAAATTCAATGGCACCTGCTGTCTTTCATAGCAGAAGAAGGAAGCTCACACATGAGTGTCAGTAAGCCAGGTAGAGCTGCCTCCCATGTGCCCTAACGTTCGGGAGCCTCTGCAAGCCTCTTCATTGTCCCAGGGCTCCGACGTCAGTGAGGACTTCTCTGTAATCCTAGTTCCGGCAGCATCAGCTGGGGGATCCATGGTATTAGGGTTATTGCCTTGCTGCATGACCCATGTTCTCCTGAAATTCAGCTCATGAATAGATCTCCTGACTGCTCCATCAATGACAGCAAGCCACCAGGGCCCAGATTCAGCATGCCCAAACCATGCTACTACCACTATCGTGTTTCACAGATAGGATGAATTATTTATGCTGGAATGAAGTGCTTTTCTTTCTCCAAACATAACACTTTTGCTCATTTGAACCAAAACATTTTATTTTGGTCTCATCTGTCCACAAACCATTGTTCCAATAGCCTTCTGGTTTGTCCATGTGATCTTTAGCAAACTGCAAAACTGCAGACAGGCAACCATGTTCTTTTTGGAGAGCAGATGCCTTCTCCTTGAACTCTTGCCATGCACAACATTGCTGCTCAGTATTCTCCTGATGGTGAACTCATATACATCAACATTAACTAATGTGAGAAAGGTTTTTAGTTACTTAAAGGTTACTTTGGGTACCTTTATGGCCTTGCAGACTATTACATGCCTTGCTCTTGGTGTGATATTTGTAGGTCAACCACTCCTTGGGAAGGGTAATAATGTTCTTATACTTAACCAATTTCAGCCTGATGAGCATCAACAACTCTTCTTCTGATGACCTCTGAATCTGCAAATCTTTGTTTGTGCCATGACACACTTCCACAAATGTGTTTTAAAGATCAAACTTTGATAGATACTTGTTCTTTAATCCCTTCCCGACCAGTTCTGTACATGTATGGAGCTTGCAGAGACTGTAACAATGTTTTAAAACATCTGAACTAATTTCGTACCTTTAAAGAGTTTTAAACAATAATGTCCAAGAACAGTGGTAATGCCGATTGTTGACTTTTAACCGTTCAGAAACCATTGTAAAATGTGACCACGGCATCTGTATTAGCAAAAATCTGGAAGCGCGCTATAAAAAAGTGTAAAAAATAAAAAAAATGTTTTGAAAAATATAAAAATTCATATTACTCGCCTTTCCCAAAAACGTAAAAAAAAAATTATAATAAAAAACAGACATCATGGGCATTGCCACGTAGAAAATGCCTGTACTATTAAAATATTTATCCCATACAGAAAGCGCCGAAATCGGAATAAAATGTCAAATCATCACTTCACCTCCCACAGAAAATGTAATAAAATGAGCCCTTGCACTATACAAATATAGCATGGCTGTAGTCGTACCGACCTGGAGAATCAAAGTAACAGGTCAGTTTTACTATATAGGGAGCGCCATAAAAACAAAACCCATAAAACTAACGCAGAATTACATTTTTTTCCCAATTTCACCCCATTTGGAACTTTTTTTTTTTCAGCTCCACAGTACATCATATGCAATATTAAATGGAAGTGGAATTAGAAAGTGCAACTTGTCTTGCAGAAAACAAGCCCTCATACGGCTATGTAAACAGAAAAATAAGAAAAAGGTACGACCCTGGAAAGAGAGAGAGTGAAAAACTAAAAACATAAAAACAAAAAATCCTGCAGGACTGAAAGAGTTAAATAAGACAGGTCATCCACTCACACCTGATTGTCATCCCATTCATTGAAAATAACTGCAATTTCACATTCAAATTATGTGCCAATACTAAAGGTAACATACGTCTGTCACTCTCAGACTTGTGATATTGGATCATTTTCCTGAATAAATAAATACAATTTGTGACTTGCTTATTTCATTAGGTTATCTTTATCTACGTTTAGGACTTGTGAGAAAATTCTGAAAGGTTTACAAACTTTCAAGCACCACTGTACTGTATTAACGCACACAACATTTTTAATCATATATTTATTTTAGTGTGCATGTCAAATAAACATAAAAATCTTCATTTCTTATAACTTTTCGAATTTAATATGTCATTGACTTTCATGCAGAGAAGTAGAATGCTTGTACATCAGGCTTTTGCAATTTCAATCCCAGACATGTTAAAGCAATACTACTGCATTATATATCAGATACTTTGAAAGCAGTAGAAAATCAAGTACAATTATCATCATTGGCCATAAAATGGTTAAATATCTAAATTAGTTTGCTATGTTTCTGAAATTTTTGTATATTCCATATTTTCAGGAAAAAATAATCAGAAGAAACTCACAGAATGACTTGCTTAATAACAGAAGGATGGACATTTGTCATTGTGAATTAGAGGAAGTCAGAAGCAAGCAATGACAGAAGGACCACAAACAAATACGTCCTCATAATATATGTAGGTTGATTACAAGATAAATCAACAGGATTAGGAAATGTAATATGATTCTTATGGCAGTACTAAATGGCAGTACCCTAAGGAAAAAATGCAGGAGCAATGGAAAAGGACTGATGGAAAGGTTTAACAACTTAAAAAATAAAAATAAAAAAAAAATTAATCTCTCAGCCTGCTGTACCTGTGGGGCAATCCATACTCATCAGCACCCCACCACCCCCTTCTAATCCTCACTCTCATCACTGGTCTTCTGGTTCCTTTCTGTCAAATTCTGAACGGACAGGGTCACATGCTCCGGTATAGTCAATGACTAGCCTCAGCTTTGAAGCGTCCCCAAGCGGCACTCCACTGTTGGGTCACATGTTGCTTGGGGACACATTACTTTTGGGGGTCCATGCAGCAGTTGACAGATGGGGACCAGAAGACCAATGAAGAGAGAGTAGATGAGCATTGAATTCTCCTCAAGTGCAACAGGCTGGGGCAGGAGGCAAATAACAAAGAAAAAAAAGCTGGTCAACTCTTTTAAGGACCAAGGGGCGCATTTGGTAATACCAGCATTTTAGACACCGGTCCTAATAAAGTCCCATAGCTGGCGGAGGATCTGCCGAAGTTATGAAGAGGCGCAGTCCTCTCCATAACTTCAGCGCATTAAGCGCCACTTCTAAATGTAAGACATCTTCTGAGCTGTCTTACATTTAGACCATTTTTTACACCTAAAACATGCGTAGAATATGATGAATGAGATGGGCCTGCCGGCCCGTCCCCTTCCCCACCCATGTCACGTCCACAGTTTTAGACCTGGCGTGAGTGGGACAAAGTCGCAATCTGTGCCTGAAATACACCCAATTTAGGCATATTTCAGTATAATAAATGACCCCCCATGAAATCTATTTGGTATTAAAGTGTAACTATCATTTAAAAAAAAAAAATCATAGTGATACAACAAAAATTTGGATTGTTGTGGGGGTTTGGGCTCACAGGCTGACAGGTAGCCTAGATCAACCAATAGTAGGGTAACACGCAGGGAGGTGCTTATGCTGAATGAGCCGAATGTCATTGTGATGTCGCTGAAAGCTGTGCTGTGGACCTGTCTCTGCAGACTGAAACTCTGAGCTAGAGACAGTATAGGAAGATTATCGGGAGAGAATAGGTGATAGGAGGGACAGTATTAGAAGATTATTGGGAGAGAAGAGATGATAGGGAGAAACAGTATATGAAGATTATTGGGAGATAATATTTTGGAATTTGGTGTATATTATGGGGTGTGTGGTGATGTGTACAGTATAAATGCTGGAATGCGTGTCTATCTCACCCATTGTTCAGTTTAGCTGGGTGAGATAACTGAAATCCAGAAATGGTGCTGCTTCAGCAAGGCATAGCTTGCTGGAGATCTTTGTTTAAAGTGACATGGGCTGGATTTCTTGGACTTGGAGACAGGTTGGTAGTGGGAGTCTTCCAGTACAGGTGTTGCAGTTAGCTGAGGAGATTGCAGGTGAGGCCTGCTAGTGTAATCACGGAGGGATAAAACGACCCTCTGTGTATGAAATGGAGAGAGAGAGGGCCCCAGGGAACAGGTCTGGAGAGGGCCCATGTGGTCCCAGCCAGGGAGGGCTGGGGACCACAAGGCTGAAGAAGCCTGAGAGGTTGGAGCCTGAAGAGGCTCTGTGTGGTCTCAGCCAGGAGGGCTGAGGGGCCACAAGGCTTTGTATAGCCTAAAGTTTGGGGGGCCCAGCGTCGCCTACGGAAAGAGGATTGCACGGTCAGAGTCAGGAGGACTTCTGGAACATCTCCCCCCAAAGGTGCTGGTGAGGTCACAGCCAGGAAGCTGCTGGACCGTACAGCTGAGGAAGCTGCATCTAATGCTATGTGTAAATGGTGCTCTAAAGGTGAGATAGAGACATCACGTGTATTAGGTTGAGCCCAGACGGGCAGGTGTTTATTTGAATGTTTTCGTGTGTTGGTGCTAAAGAGCGTAAATAAAGCACCATTTGGACATTAAAACCCCCTGTGTGTCAGAAGATTTGTCTTTGCGAACCCTTGAGAGAGAGAGCGATCCCTTACAGGTGTAATAAGGGGGAGGCAGTGAGAACTGGTGCATTGGCCAGTAGGTTACTTCAGCTTATCAGGCAACTAGTTCTACATTACAAATTCCAGCAAAAACAGTCTTTTTTTAATGTTTCTTTCTTTCAGCCCATCTCCACCAAACGGAATGACAGCATTACAAAGGCCAGGAATTTTGAAATGCAGGCATTCAGGGCCAGGGCTCGCGAGTGGGTAGGTGCGTACTTCCTCTTTCTCTCCAATGTTTGGGGGATGGACAGCTGAATGCTTCCATGGGACAGTGTGGAAATTCTTAGTGACACTGCTGGTTGTGGTGGTGGTGTTGCCGTCACATCCTCTCTTTTTGGGGTGCCAAGTGGCTCTGTCACTCCAGAAGGGGAGGAAGAGATCGAAACCACAGCAGAAGAGAAAGCAGGAGGAGCCTCAAATCTTTTGTGGGTTTTCAGGTGTCTACTCCACTGCAGATCGTGCTTTGCATTTAGATGCATGGTGATGCAGGTGGTGCTCAGGTTGAGAACATTTATGCCTCACTTCAGGCTTTGACTGCACAGCGTGCAAACCACCCATGTCTTGTTATCAGCACATTGAACTGCAATGCCAGGCAACTCCTTTGAGCTGGCTTTGGTGTGCTCTGTCCTTCAGGGCGGTGAGCAGTAGCAGGCGTACTGGCTAGAGACCAGCTGCTGTGTTTTTGCATCCTGCTCTCTCTTATGCCGTGTGGCCGACGCTGCGTGAACACTACCCCTTCCTCTGAACTGCACACGTCTCTTGGATGACCTTGATTCCATGTGGGGTTTAGGACCTCATCATCCTCCACATCATCTTCAACCCACTCCTCACCCCTGCCCTCCTTGCCAGTCTGCACACTGCAGAAAGCCACAGCGGTTGATACCTGTGTTTCATCGTCATCATCAGAGATGTGTTGCGGTGGTCCTCCCACATCCACATCCTCAAACATACGCATGCGGAGCTCCTTCCACATCTGGGGCAGGGCTTGGTGGATGGCCCACGGAACCCCCACCAGCAGAGTCATCAAAAAGCATCAGTCACTGCTGCATAAATTGGGGATCAGACTGCTTGGTTGATGTGCAAGGGGTTTAGGTGGAAGACAGATGCCCATGGGCCGCCGATGCCAGCTCTGCACTATCAGCAGGGGAACCTGGTGGAAGACAATGTGCGGGAACTGGAGACTGGTCAGTAGTGATGAGCGAGCCAAAGCGGCAAGATTCGGGATTCGCTTGAATATTGCCCGCTTCGGCTCGGCTCGGCATCACGAGGCAGCGCGGACTCATGACTATCCGTGCGTCACTGCCCACGTGAAATGCCCGTTTTTTTCAGCCAATCAGCAGCAAAGGTAAGCCTGTGGGAACGCCTGCTGTGATGTAACAGCCCCTATGTCTCCCCAGCACTGATTGGCTGGCAGTGACATGTGACCGAAATTGACCTATGGTAGGGAGTCTAGGATCTGCAGCCTCAGCCTCATTCTGCATTGGGAAGGGGACCAGACAAGACATAGGAGTGTTAGCTTGTGTAGTGTGTGCAGCAGGCAGTTAGAACTTAGGAGTTAGAAAGCAAGAAATCTTTACTCTGAAAAACAGTATATACTATCAGCCTGTATACTGTGTAGGAAAAGAAAGCCACAACAGTCTGTTAAAAAGCAATTGATTCTCTGAAGGAAACTACAGTGTATGCTGTCAGCCTTTGTGTGCAGAGCTGGTACACAGGCACAAACTATACATATCTTAAACAGATATATTCCTGTGCATGATAGGATAGGTCTGAAAAGAATTACAGCAAAATATCTTTCTATATAGTGCGTTTATTCTGAGTGAGCTCAGCTGTCATAGACGGTACATCTCATCAGGGTGCCATATACCGAACAGCGTATAGATACCGTATTGCTCTGTGGTTTTGCGTTTAAGTTGCGCAAAGTGCGCATATTTTTTTTTTGGGATAGGTCTGAAAAGAATTACAGCAAAATATCTTTCTATATAGTGCGTTTATTCTGAGTGAGCTCAGCTGTCATAGACGGTACATCTCATCAAAGTGCCATATACCTAACAGCGTATAGATACCGTATTGCTCTGTGGTTTTGCTTTTAAGTTGTGCAAAGTGCGCATATTTTGTTTTTTGGGATAGGTCTGAAAAGAATTACAGCAAAATATCTTTCTATATAGTGCGTTTATTCTGAGTGAGCTCAGCTGTCATAGACGGTACATCTCATCAGGGTGCCATATACCGAACAGCGTATAGATACCGTATTGCTCTGTGGTTTTGCGTTTAAGTTGCGCAAAGTGCGCATATTTTTTTTTTGGGATAGGTCTGAAAAGAATTACAGCAAAATATCTTTCTATATAGTGCATTTATTCTGAGTGAGCTCAGCTGTCATAGACGGTACATCTCATCAAAGTGCCATATACCTAACAGCGTATAGATACCGTATTGCTCTGTGGTTTTGCTTTTAAGTTGTGCAAAGTGCGCATATTTTGTTTTTTGGGATAGGTCTGAAAAGAATTACAGCAAAATATCTTTCTATATAGTGCGTTTATTCTGAGTGAGCTTTCATAGACGGTACATCTCATCAGGGTGCCATATACCTAACAGCGTATAGATACCGTATTGATCCTTGACAATTATAATAATATAATACTGCTACTGTGCACATGGAGAACCTCAGAGTCAGGGGGAGAGGGGGAAGAGCTGGGAGAGGTGGAAGAGGTGGTCGTGGAGGGAGAGGTGGGAATCGTGGTGGTGCTGTGGTCAGCGGTGATGACCGTGGTGTGCGTGGTGACTCAGTCCAGGCTGCTGTGGGTACAGTGGAAACACGTAAGGTCAGGGTGCATGGTCGACTCCAGAAGTTGGTAGGGAAGCGTCCTACAACTCTGACAGACCCCAAACAACAACAGGAGGTGGTTCAGTGGATTGCAGAGAGCACGTCCAGCCACATTTCGTCTGCCCCCTCATCCAGCCAGTCGACTTCTCTGACCCAGGGTGTCTGTCCTCCAACTCGCCCTCCTTCTCCCCAGCCAGAACCCTCTAGGGGTATGTCCCACGGACAAGATTTATCCATGGAACTCTTCAGCCACCACTTCCCTGATGTGCCAGCGGACGAGCTGCTATGTCCTGATTCTCAGGACCTTTTTGCTGTCTCCGGGTTATGAGAGTGGGGAGTTAGCAGTGGCGTCTGAGGAGGTGGTGGAAGATGACGATGAGACACTGTTGTCGGAGGTAGTTGTCAGGGACGTCACTGTGGAGTCTGAGGAAGACCTGGGGGATGATGAGGGGACAGATCCTACTTGGGTGGATGAGGCAACTGGAGGCAGTGGTTCAGACTGTGAGGCGACATCAGCTCCACAAGCTGTTGAGAGTGCCAGAGGGCAGCGACGAGGGAGAAGCCGGGGCCGAGTCACTACTTCACCAAGTGCTCCTACAGGTCACGCTCCAGCCCGTACTATGCGCCACTCCTTAGTTTGGGAGTACTTTAAGGATGATGAGGCCAATCCTCGTTTGGTGGTGTGCAAGCTGTGCCACACGTCAATGAGCAGGGGTTCAAAACGCAACAACCTGACCACTAGTAGCCTGCGCAAACATTTGGAGCGAAAACACCCCACCAAATGGTTTGCACTTCTGTCAGCTGGTGGTGACGTTGACACAGTTAGTCCAGCAACTGTGTCTCGTCCAAGCCAGGACGTTGCAGCCTCCAGCCCCGAAAGGACCCCTTGAGCTCCATCTCCCTCCCTCTCCTCCACTCATGTGTCCCAGTGCGGCGTTCAACTGTCTCTACCGCAGACATTTGAACGCAAGCGCAAGTACGCAGCCACCCACCCCCATGCGCAAGCTCTAAATGTGCAAATCGCCAAGCTGATTAGTTTGGAAATGTTGCCGTACAGGATTGTGGATACACAACCTTATGGAGGCGGCAGCCCCCCGTTACTCTGTCCCCAGCCGACACTATTTTGCCCGATGTGCCGTCCCCGCCCTGCACCGGCATGTGTCTGAGAACATCGCCCACGCTCTCAAAAACGCGGTTTGTGGTAAAGTCCACATGACCACAGATACGTGGATGAGTACCGGTGGCCAGGGACATTACATCTCCCTCACGGCACATTGGGTCAATCTGGTGGAGGCTGGGGCAGAGACCGATCGTGGGGCTGCACATGTGCTACCCACACCACGAATTGCGGGACATAGTTCCATCTGTGTGTCTACGGCACATTATGCCTCCACCTCCTCCTCCACCACCTCCTCCTCCTCCAAAGTGGCAGTGATGCCCCAATCGTCAAGTCTCGCTTCCTCGATGGCCAGCAGTTTCAGCACTGTGGTAGGGAAGTGGCAGCAGGCAGTCCTGAAACTGCTGAGCCTGGGGGATAAGAGGCACATGGCTGAAGAGCTCTTACAGGGCATCAGGGGGCAGACCAATGCGTGGTTGGTGCCGCTGAACCTTCAGCCAGGAATGGTGGTCTGCGATAATGGGCGTAACCTGGTGGCGGCTCTGCATCTTGGTGGGCTGACTCACGTGCCCTGCATGGCCCACGTGCTCAACTTGGTGGTCCAGCGTTTCCTCAAGACCTACCCCCAGTTGAGTGAGTTGCTCACCAAGGTGCGGCGCATATGCGCCCATTTTCGCAGGTCCACCACCGATGCCGCGACCCTCAGGACTGTGCAAGGGTGGCTACAACTCCCTGTTCACCGGTTGCTGTGTGACGTTCCCACGCGTTGGAATTCGACGTTACACATGCTAGCCAG
This sequence comes from Rhinella marina, assembly GCA_900303285.1. Taxonomy (NCBI): domain Eukaryota; kingdom Metazoa; phylum Chordata; class Amphibia; order Anura; family Bufonidae; genus Rhinella; species Rhinella marina. The sequence goes on from ONZH01002557.1 coordinate 16,200, forward strand.
GGTGTAACAACAACGCAGGGCAGTTGTAGACTGCCAGCTGATCCCCTGAGGTGGTAGTCAGGCCAGTCAGCTTCCTCATGTCTATGCTGAGGAGTGGACGTGGATGGCTGGCATCTGCCAGGTCTTAGGTCCCTTTGAGGAGGCAACAGAGATGGTTAGTGGTGATGCACACATCATCAGTGTCACCATCCCTCTGTTGTGCCTCATCCAGAACTCCTTGCGGAACCTAAGATCTGAGGATTCAGCAGTGTCACAGGAGGTGGGGGAAGACAATGACATTGAGAACACCCTGTTGTCAGTTTCACAGCGCGGAACTGAGGAGGAGGAAGCGGCTGAGGAGGAGGAAGAAACTCTTGGGCACCATGCATCAGGGGGTGATTCCATGCTACCTGTTGAGCGGGTATGGGCTGAGGAGGATGAATTGGGGTCGGAGGAAGGGGGGGAGAAGGAGATGGAGAGTCCGCTAAGTGAGGAGGCTGAAGGCTTGCGTGTTGGCACAGTAGGGCACATGGCACAATTTATGCTTGGCTGTCTTTGTGGTGATCCCCGGGTCAAGAGGATACTGTCCACCAATGACTATTGGGTGTACACCCTCCTTGACCCACTCTACAAGGACAACTTTGCCCAACTAATACCCGTGGAGGAAAGGAGCACCCCAGTCACTTTCTACCACAAGGCCCTGGTTCAGAAACTGCTACAGGCCTTTCCAGACCAGTCGAGCAACAGGGGGCGGACTGCAGTGGCCGAAGTTGGAGAGGAGAGGAGAGGAGGGGGAAAGTCAGTGTTTCTGATGTCCTTCTTCCATCATATTCCAGAAGTTTGCTGCTGTTGCTGCCTCCATAGTGCTGCTGCTGCCATCATGCTACTGCTGTAACCTGCCGGCTATAATGTTCTGTACAGCTACTGCTGCTTACTTCATCATGCCACTGCTGCTGCCTAACTACCATTATGTTCTGTATGGCTTTTGCTGCCTGCATCAAGCCACTTACGCCATCATGTCACTGCTATTGCCTATCCCGTGTATAAAAACACCATCTCCCCCCAATAAGAGACAATTTTTGGAACTTTTGGAATATGAAAAAGCATAAAACATGTGTTGGTGCGCTGTGTTTTTAAACACGCTGTTTGTTAACACCATCAAACATGCATTTACCCATAGCTATGCATGTCAGTGTCACTCAGACACTATTTACTATTGCTGTCATTGCATTAAAGAAAAAGCAAAAATTAATAAAAAATGAATGAAAAGAGATAACATGTTTTCCTAAAAATTCAAAGTCCTAGGAGACTAGAGGGTGTTATATACCAATTTCCAGGGCAATTGGAGCCAATTTGGTTTGGCCCGAACCAATTGGGGTCTAAACTGAACTTTTGGAAAAATTTGGCGAACCTGATCCGAAACAAACCTCTAATAAAGAGATATAAAAAAAATTACTAGGAAACAGCTCAACTGCTTTACTTGTCCACATTGCACTGTACCATACAATGTAGGGTCATTTTATATGGAATAATAATACACTTGAGTGCAGTAATTGAACATACTACTGTATCTATTGTGCTAGTGAATTGTATATGCATTGAAATAAAGGTTGCATGCAGCACACCATTTTACACTTTGTATACATAATTTATCTACATAAACAGTCAATTGACTTTTAAGTAAAATGCATTCATTATCTCCCACTGATTATATAGAGCAAGTATTATAGCCCAGAGATGAAATCCCTAGCTAGCTAAGTCTCTGTACAGAATTTGTTCTTGTGATTGGCATCCTGGAAAACGCTATCTTTACATGGTACAGTAATCTGATATAGCAAAAATGAACGTCCCTATTGTATTATGCAAACTCAAAGAAACTGTCATTGATGTATCTGTTGACAAGCTTCTTGACAGTTTTCAATAACATCCAGCAGAACTGTTAACGATGTTCGGGATTATAATATAGGCCAATAATTCTCAGCCCTATTTTTCAAAGCATCACTCTGGATACACTATTAGTCTTCAAGGCTACTGCTAGTGTTGAGTAAATCAAAGTTAAACTGATTGACTTCGATCTGAATTTCAGGAAGAATTTGATTTGCCACAAATCCAAATTTCCTGGCGCCTCATGGTAACAAATCAATTTTTCCTGAAATAGCAGTAAAAAAAATACTCTTCTCATCCATTTGCTCACAGAGAGGCCATAACAGCCATCTTGATTGAAGAAAAGAGCCAAAGCTTGCACATGCTGACATTTCACATTACCACATTACCATTATGCTGCATGCTCAAGATTTGGCGCATTTTCTTTAATGGCCATGACAGCCAAGCAAATGGATGATGAGTCTCATTTGCATATATTAAAACATAATTTTTCTCAGCAATGCGGGCACATATAAACATGGGACCACCACAGAAGCCTTCAGCTGCCAAGCAAACATGGAACAGGTCAGCCATTTTCATAGGTACAAATCTGCTGACAGATGCCCTTTAAGCAGCAGAATCAAATTTTTAAATCCTTCTAAAATCCTGCTAGGATATCCAAGTCCAGGTATCTGTGTATACTGTAAAGGAAATGGATCGTAGTCCTCTGTGCCACTGAACAGATTTGGCTTAGGGCTTGAGGCTAATACTAAGTGCATTATTCTGGCAGTCTCCTGGCATTTACGCTTCAACCCCTATACAGGAATCTGGACGTTGCTGCAGGGTAACCACTAGGCTGTTACCTGCTGGAGTTTCTGTTCATGTCATGGTTGACCTAATGGGGTCAAGAGACACTGGTGCAGAGCACCTAAGTATCAAGCAAAACCATAGTCAATAAACATGCTTAAATTAGGGAAGGCAGCATACAAGCAATTCAGATAACAGTCCAAAGGTCATGGCAGGCAACATAGTGTGAAAAAGAGGAACAGTGAGAGTTCACATCCGGCAGCGAAAGGTCAAATGCAGAGATCAGTACGTGGACAGGCAAACAAGACAATAGTGCACCTTTGCAGGAAACTAAAAACTATTGCACAAGCACAGTTTTCCGGTAAGAGAATGCCTTAGTTACCATAGAAATGGCTGACATAGCCTGTAAACAACAGGAGTTGTGTGTGCTCTAGCCCTATAAGGCCAAGAGCATATGCTGCCTAGGAAGACCTGGAGAGGCTGCTGACAGGTTGTATAGGCATCAGAGGCCTGGCAAGACCCAGAGCAGAGCACTCTGGCGGCCTTGCCTACTGAGTAGGAAGAGTGGCACTTTGATGGATATGTACCACCAGAAAAGCATCAGGAGGAAGGAGAGTGATCTGACAATTGTAACGCCCTAAGAGCAGCAGGGCTCCTCCATCATAACACTGTATTTCTATGTACAGATACAAAATATTGGCCATAAGAATGTACCATATTTTTTGCTTTATAAGACGCACGCTTTAGAGTAGGAAAATAAGAAAAAAATATTTTTCATCACACCTCATATCAGACGGCGCTAGAATCACTGGTCTAGCGGACATCACATCAGACCGCCATATCAGCCCTCCATGTCAGAACCCCATCAGCCCTCCATGTCAGACCCCCATCAGACCTCAGATCAGCCCATCAGCCCCCATATCAGCCCACTGTGCCCCCATCAGACCAGCCCACTGTGCCCCCATATCAGCCCACTGCAAGAATAACGCATGTGACTGTTTATTGTTTAAATGGATACCTGAAGTTATTGAGTATAGGGCAATAAGGCTGAATGCCTCTTTATGAGGTCTTTTTAAAACCATTATACCTTTTTGGAAGTGAAGCAATGGAATTGGGGAATCCGGTCCATAATTTGTGGCATTTGAGAGTGGATAAAAGGAAAGTGGAAATGGGGGATTGACATGGCTACTGATGAAGTTACAGGCGGTACCGAAACGCGTCTAGCTAGAGAACGTGATCAATCCACCCTTGAATGCCGCACGGAGGAGCTAAATAGAGATTTTACTTTTCTCCCAAGTGAATACAGTGGACTAACAGTAAGACCGGGAACTTAAAGTAAGCCGGAACCATATGTCCTGGAAAGAGGAGCCGGCGGAATACATCGACTGGTAAGAGGATACGAAACAACGTGTATCGCGAGAACTAAGTAGCGTGTGAAACACGCCGACAGCATCACGGACTTGAGAGAGGGGACGGGTATGTGCACAGCCCATGGGCCCCGTAGGAACAAGTTGATGCAAGTATAAATGAACAAATACCTTACCAGTAAGTGAACTGTCTGTCCCGGTCACTAGTACTTATCCACTGTTGACAAGAAATCATACCGGACACTGTTATACAATATCTGCAGAGGAGGAACCGTTGGGAGAAAAGTCTTTTAAAAGGAACACTGTATTATACTCTATGAAAGAGAAAAAAGTTATCTATACCTATAAGTGAAGGACCATCAATCTCCAAAAGGGGATATATGAGATTTCTCTGCCATTTAGCAGTAAGAGATTGAATTCCTATACACCTGTTTTGGAGACTTTACATGAATATAGGTCCGAGTGATTATGTGATATTTGATATATAGGTGAATGATCCATGTTTTTAACTAGTTTATTTTTATCTATAGGAGCTCCTATGTGTATGTAATTTTTATTTGATGTCTGTAAATAAATAGCTTTCTTCTAAAACTATCCCAGGAGGAGTGAGTGTCTATCTTTACAAATTTGCAGTTTAATTTTTAATGAATTATAAATGTGTGGCTATAAGAAGTAATTAGATTTTTTTTTCACTTTTTTTTTTACATTTTTTGACCCAGACCCACTTGGTTCTTAAAGATCCAGTGGGTCTGATGTCTCTATAATACACTGCAGTACACTATATAGTGTACTGAAGTGTATTGTGATTTTACACTTAGCCTGATCAGGCACCTACCTTTAGCAGTTGCCATGTTAATAATTAGAGATGAGCGAGTAGTGAAATATTCGAAAGTTCGAAATTCGATTCGAATAGACCGCGAAATTCGACTATTCGACTGAATATCGAATACCATTAAAGTCTATGGGAAAAAAATGCTCGCCACTTGGAAATCTCAATTCGACCACTTGGAGGTCACCAAGTCCACCCTGAAACCTCAGAAAAGGATGCCAACACTGCTGGAATGCAACTTGGACAGCAGGGGAAGCATGTCTGGGTGCATATAACGCGCCCAAGTCGCACTATTACGCCACTATCACAGCCTCTCAACAATACACTCCAAAGACAATGTAACCTCTCTGTAAAGTGAGACCATACAAGGAAACCTTCTTTCCTCTACATTGCCATGGACCCCAAGCCAAACTAGACAAAAAAGAAGATAAAATTCTGCACCCCTTAAAATCACGTTGCCTATGACAACCACAGATGGCATAGGCAAAGGGGAAAGCAAATAGACCCCACCCCTAATTGTCATTGTGTGTGTGTGTGAGATGTGGTCAGACATGTCTTCTTTAAAATGTAAAAACAACTCAAACACATGCAGAAGCCTTAAAATGCCCAAATTGATGGCGCTTGAGATGTCAGTGACCCGACCTGGCCCAGTGTCATGTCTAGCAGGTAAAGCAGTGGGGATGTTGAGGGATGCGTAGGACCGCAAAAGGCAGGAAGAGGCCGTGGGCTGGCCAGAGGCTCATGGAGAAGGCAGGCTAGAGCCCGCAGGGCCGCATCTCTTCCCTATAACAGGCCCCCACACAAAGCTCTCCCATCGAGGGCTCTTAGGTCCTTGTTGTGAAAATATTTTAATGAGTGAGCAAAGTTAGCTTGAGGTGAGCCCTCGAAAAAATTATATGGAGGCCCAAGAGGTGAGACCCCTTAAAAATTGTATTAAGGCCCAAGAGGTGAGCCATAATAAAAATTGTTTGTAGGCCCAAGAGGTGAGACCTCTTAAAAATTATATGGAGGCCCAAGAGGTGAGACCTCTTAAAAATTGTATTAAGGCCCAAGAGGTGAGCCATAATAAAAATTGTTTGTAGGCCCAAGAGGTGAGACGTCTTAAAAATTGTGTGGAGGCTAAAGAGGTGAGACCTCTTAAAAATTATGTGGAGGCCCAAGAGGTGAGACCTCTTAAAAATTATGTGGAGGCCCAAGAGGTGAGACCTCTTAAAAATTGTATTAAGGCCCAAGAGGTGAGCCATAATAAAAATTGTTTGTAGGCCCAAGAGGTGAGACCTCTTAAAAATTATATGGAGGCCCAAGAGGTGAGACCTCTTAAAAATTGTATTAAGGCCCAAGAGGTGAGCCATAATAAAAATTGTTTGTAGGCCCAAGAGGTGAGACGTCTTAAAAATTGTGTGGAGGCTAAAGAGGTGAGACCTCTTAAAAATTATGTGGAGGCCCAAGAGGTGAGACCTCTTAAAAATTATGTGGAGGCCAGAGGTGAGACCTCTTAAAAATTATGTGGAGGCCCAAGAGGTGAGACCTATGTGGGCCAAGAGGGAACCTTAAATTATGTGGAGGCCCAAGAGGTGAGACCTCTTAAAAATTATGTGGAGGCCCAAGAGGTGAGACCTCTTAAAAATTATGTGGAGGCCCAAGAGGTGAGACCTCGATAAAATTATGTGGAGGCCCAAGAGGTGAGACCTCTTAAAATTATGTGGAGGCCCAAGAGGTGAGACCTCTTAAAAATTATGTGGAGGCCAAAGAGGTGAGACCTCTTAAAAATTATGTGGAGGCCCAAGAGGTGAGACCTCTTAAAAATTATGTGGAGGCCCAAGAGGTGAGACCTCGAGAAAATTATGTGGCGGCCCAAGAGGTGAGACCTCGATAAAATTATGTGGAGGCCCAAGAGGTGAGACCTCTTAAAAATTATGTGGAGGCCCAAGAGGTGAGACCTCTTAAAAATTATGTGGAGGCCCAAGAGGTGAGACCTCTTAAAAATTATGTGGAGGCCAAAGAGGTGAGACCTCTTAAAAATTATGTGGAGGCCCAAGAAGTGAGACCTCGATAAAATTTTGTGGAGGCCCAAGAGGTGAGACCTCTTAAAAATTATGTGGAGGCCCAAGAGGTGAGACCTCGATAAAATTATGTGGCGGCCCAAGAGGTGAGACCTCTTAAAAATTTTGTGGAGGCCCAAGAGGTGAGACCTCTTAAAAATTATGTGGAGGCCCAAGAGGTGAGACCTCGATAAAATTATGTGGAGGCCCAAGAGGTGAGACCTCTTAAAAATTATGTGGAGGCCAAAGAGGTAAGACCTCTTAAAAATTATGTGGAGGCCCAAGAGGTGAGACCTCTTAAAAATTATGTGGCGGCCCAAGAGGTGAGACCTCTTAAAAATTTTGTGGAGGCCCAAGAGGTGAGCCATAAATATATAAATTTTTTTATTTACGGAGCAATTCTACGGCGGTTAAGGAGGAGGAGGAGGAGGTGGAGGAGGAAATGGCACTTCATACAGATGGCACTTCATACAGATGGCACTTCACTTTTGGCTGCTTTCCACTGTTGGAGAAGCAAAGTCCGGGTCAATCCACTTGCTGTTCATTTTGATTAGCGTCAGCCTGTCGGCACTGTCGGTTGACAGGCGGCTGCGCTTATCGGTTATAATGCCCCCGGCTGCGCTGAACACCCTTTCTGATAGCACGCTGGCGGCAGGGCAGGCAAGCACCTCCAAGGCGTACAGGGACAGTTCCAGCCACGTGTCCAACTTGGAGACCCAGTAAGTGTAGGACACCGAGGGATCGGGGAGGACAGGGGTACGGTCTGCCAGGTACTCCTGCAACATCCGCCGATACTTG
>ONZH01002558.1:0-29204 GCA_900303285.1 Rhinella marina
AATGTCGGGCCAGGGGAGAGAAGTTTCTTTACTAGCTTTCAGAATCTTATTCTTCAGAGTAGCGTTCATTCTTTCCACCTTTCCACTTGATTGTGGATGATAAGGATTGTGTAGGCCCAGGTCAGCTCCCACTAGCTTCCAAAGTTCTCTGGTCATGTCCGCAATGAAGGCCTGTCCTTGGTCACTTTCAATAACTTCTGGTATTCCGAATCTACAAACTACTTCAGTAAATAGTTTATTTACAGTAGTTCTGGCAGTCATATTGCTGACTGGATAAGCTTCAGGCCATCCTGAAAACATGTCCACCACCACTAGAACATATTTGTATTTTCCGCTCTTGGGTAATTCCATGTGGTCGATTTGGATCCTCTGGAATGGATATAACGGCTTGGCTAAATGTTTTTTCGGTGTTGCCATCATTCCTCCTGGGTTATAGGTATTGCATATTTCACAACTTCTTGAATAGTTGGTGGTTATTGTAGTTATTCCAGGTGCCAAATATATTTTGTTAATCACATCATTCATTTGGTTCTTTCCTCTGTGAGTAGTACCATGAGCCCATTGTACTACAGCTGGGTACAGTGCCTTAGGTAAGCACAATTTCTTGCCCTTTCTCCAGAATCCATCTTGTTGTAGTTCAGCTCCCTTTTCTTCCCATATTTTCCTTTCTTCTGGACTTACTTGAGTTTGAAACTGTCTTAAAAGTGCAACTCCTGGATTCGGCACTCCTTGTTGCTGGGTCTTCTCTTCTTCTTCCTCTTTTTTCTTTCCCGCTCTTGTCAAGATATATATACCCGCCTCTGCTTTCTCTCGCACCCAAACATCCTCTTGCTCCGGCTGAAAAAGTGCTGCAGCCTTGGCGGCCAAATCCGCTCTGTGATTTCCCTTTGCCTCCTTTGTCTCTGTTCTGCTGTGAGCCTTGACCTTCTAAACTGCTACTTGTTTTGGTAGCTCGAGAGTTTGCATCAACGTCTTGACAGCTTTATAGTTCTTGATAGGCGTTCCACTAGCTGTCTGGAAACCTTGCAGGGCCCACTTCAGGCCAAAGTAATGTGCGATACCGTATGCATAGGCTGAATCTGTGTAGATGTTAGCAGTCTTTCCTTCCGCAAGTATGCAAGCCTCAGCCAGAGCTTTTAGCTCAGCTTCTTGGGCCAACATGTGTGGAGGTAAGGAAGCAGCCTTCACAGTGTCTTGCAAAGTAACCACAGCAAATCCTGTGTGGAACCGTCCTTGATCATCTGCATATCTCGAGCCATCAGTGAAGAAAACATAATCCGGGTTATCCAGTTTAGTTTCAGAGACAGTAGGAAGATGGGATGTCTCAGCCTCCATTTGTTCAAGGCAATCATGGTCTATGTCATTTCTTTCCCGTGGATCTTTCCCCCTTGCGAGAGAAAGCAGAGTAGCGGGGTTCAGCATGATGCATCTTTTCAGAGTCACATTTTCTGGTAATAAAAGGGAGCATTGTAAATGGATGTTACGTTGCTTAGAAAGATGGGGTTGTTGAGATTGTTTGAGGATTGCTTGAAGATCATGGGGAGCCAAAATGGTAACAGGGTGTCCCAGAATTATGTCTTGAGTCTTGTCAAGAAGAGCTTGCACAGCTATAACAGCCTTGAGACAAGTGGGTGCAGTCTTTGCAACAGGGTCAAGTTTGCAAGAATAGTATCCAAGAGGTCTCATAGAGTCACCATGTTTCTGAGTCAGCACCCAAGAGGCATGACCAATGTGTTCACAGATGAAGAGATTAAAGGGTTCAGAGTAATTTGGAAGTCCTAATGCTGGTGCTTCCAAAATCAGTTGTTTAAGGTTGTAAAAACAATCCATAGCTTGTGGAGATAGTCTTTTAGTGGCCAGGATCTCTTGGAAAGAGTCATATAGTGGTTGCATGAGGGCAGATGCATTGGGGATCCATTGCCGGCAGTAAGTAATTATTCCCAAAAATCCTTGAAGTTCTTTGAGATTACGCTGGTATGGAATATTTTCAATAGCTTTTTTCCGATCATCAGTGAGATGTTTTGTTCCTTATGAGATACAATGTCCGAGGAATATAACTTTTATACAGCACCACTGGAGTTTGGATTGTGAAACTTTAGAATTGAAGTTTGCTAGATGTTGGAGAAGACTGACAGATTCAATTTGACAAAGGTGGAGATTAGGGGCACACAGGAGAAGATCGTCTACATATTGCAAGAGAGCAATCTCAGGATGTTGTAAAATCCATGGTTGGAGACAAGTTTGCAGAGCTTGAGTAAATTGATTGGGGGAATTCTGAGCGCCCTGGGGCATCCTGGTCCATGTATATTGAGCTCCTCGATAAGTAAAAGCAAAGAGGTATTGACAGTCCTGATGTAAAGGGATGCTGAAAAAGGCATTACTAAGATCAATTACTGTGAAGTATATAGCATGAGGAGGTATGGTACTGAGGAGGGTGTGAGGATTAGGGACAACGGGAGTCTCCATAATTGTAGCGGAATTCACAGCTCGTAGGTCCTGTACCAGGCGATATTTGGGTGGTTCACCTGGAACGGATTTTTTCTTCACAGGAAATAAAGGAGTATTTGTGGGGGATACACATGGGATGAGTACTCCTGCCTGTAGAAAGGTTTTGATTTGGTCTTCTAGGGAGCATTCTTGACCTGCTTTTAGAGGATACCGGGGCAATCTTGGTGCGGATGCTCCTAGTTTTAAGAAAACTTGTATAGGTGTAACTGGTAAGAGGCCGATGTCATCTGGTCCTGAGGACCATAAAATGTTTGGAATTTGAGACAGGAATTCTGACAGGATGGATCCTTCAGGATTAGACACAAGGAAAGTAGGGATTGCTTGAAGGATGCATGTCAATTCGGGTGCAGGTTTAGTTTCAAAATCCAAATACATGCCAGAAGAATCATATCTTATTGTAGCATTCATTTTCTGGAGAAGGTCTGCTCCCAATAGATTAGTAGGACAGGTTGGGGAGACGAGGAGTCTAGATATCAGGTCATGTAAGCCAACTGGTACTGGATATGTCAGACGGGTTTCTGTAGGATTTCCATCCACTCCTACACATGAAATGAAATCAGGAGAGAGTATGACATCTGGTGGAAGATCTTCTGTTTTCAAAACTGATCTGGCTGCACCTGTGTCCACTAGGAAAGGAAGTTCATGACCGTTGATTGGGAGATTTACAGTTAGAACGGGCCCAGAATGACCTAAAACATTGCATGGAGTAGTATTGATAATTCGATGAGTGGAGTGAGCTGTTGACTTGTGTGATGTTGATCCAGGAAACGTTGAGGAACTCTTGAATCAGAAAGAATTTTGGGTCGAGTAAGTTCCTGCCAGACTTCTTTTAACCAATCAGCAGTATAGAGGTCTTGCACTATAATCGGTATCTCATGCAGTGTCGGGACAGGTGAATGTTCGAGTATTGCAGTAAGAATAGAGTGAATGCATGGGTATATTGGGAAACCAAATATTCCAGCGGAGATAAGAGGAATAGCCAATGAATGGTATTTCTGTTCTTGAGTAACTTTGAGTATGTTATATATAGTTTGTTTTAGTAAACGCACGCAATCTTCATGATGTTCTTTGTGGTATGTCGGTCCTACTGCATGAATAATATAGCGACAGTTCAAATTACCTGCGGAGGTAATTACTACTCCAGATACTGGAAGTTGAGCACCCCCAGCACGTCCTATAATTTTGTCACATTCCATTTGAATGCGATCACTTCCCACTGTGTTCCATCCCTGTTCATAATCTTCTGTCTCATGTTTTATTTGTCCAGATTGTGGTGTTCCTTTATAATAGGGAGTAGTGGGGAGAGGATCAAAATCCATCAAATTAATTTCCTGATCATCTTGTTGTTCTTCTGATTGTAGTTCTTTCTTTGAAACTTGTTCTTCCTCTGAAACTTCAATTTGTGGATCTTCAGGGCGTATCATCATAATTGGAGATACATCAGAAGTAGGTATGTAATAGGCCCCTGAGGAAGTAAGCAAGGGGTATAATGGCTGTGAAGCATTGGGTCTTGGTTGTAATATAATCTGAGGGGCAGTGACTTTAACATGAGGTCTCCTGTTAACAACAGCAGCAACATGGGTAGAATGTGAAGTACATGTATGCTTAGGTGTAGTGAGATGATCACTAGATAGATTGGGTACATTAAAATGGATACCCGTGGGGGGAGGTACCATGAGAGATTTACTGGAATTGGGTGTAGTAAAATGACTGCCAGTAACAGGGAGTGTAGGTGTATCAAAATGGCCACCAGGGGATTGTTCAAGGGTTGGTGCAGAAGGGAAAGTGTCATTCGAAATTGCATTTGAAGATATACATGGTGGGGCAGGGTCTGGGCCTCCCTTACCACAATCTACACAGTATTCAGCTGAGGGCGGGTTTTGTTGACCACAATTGGGACATTCCCAGCATTGGGGACCGTCGCCATTATAGGGCGGTGGTGGCTCTTTCATAATACAATACATACACGCAGTTGTATTCCCTTTCTTATCTTTACATTCAACTTCCACAAAATGTTCTTTAGCAATCTCACAAGCTGTTCGATGCCAAGCCTGAGCAGCGAGGAGCAAACCATGATCTTGCAACATTCCTCTGTGCTCTTTCAATGCTTTAGTCCACATATGAACTTGCAACCTGCCTCCCTTATGCATATTACATATTTTCATTAATTTCTTCATATCATTAACATGAATTTTTCCCTCTCTGTTCGTTACAAGTTGTATTGGACTTTCATATTTGTTCACATGGGGTCCTGGACCCAAGAGCAGCTTGTAACTTTTTCATACTTATGTTTATTTATTTCTTATCAGATTCTCTCAGTTTGCACAAGTGACTAGTTCCCTATTTCGTGCTCTTGGGAGAGAGAGCACACGACTGCACTGAGACTGGTCTTTCCCTCCGGGGTTAAGCGAAGGCTAGCCCTTCCCTCCCCCCATGCTTAGCGAGGGAGAAAACTTATGAACCAGCTGTGGCCTTCACCCGGAGTGTCACTAACTGTAATCTCAGGTGTCACCCACAGCCCTATAAAAATAATAAGACAGATCAGGGCTCTCACTTCCGGATCTGAATTGGGATTACCCTTAGTAATCCCTAAACGGAAAGGAGAATTGGAGATCTGGGGAAATGGGTTTTGGTATCTAAACCAGTCTGAAATCCACACAGGTTATCTAACAGTGCAGCCGTTTTTCCTTACTCTAACACAGAACTGATCTTTTCCCTGCTGTCAAAGAGGCTAAATTCTTATATCAATGACCTGACAGGGCGTATTCAGCAACATGGCTCATTCCCTGGACTCTTGGCAGGGAGTAATCAGCTTTGTGGCTCTTTCCCTGGACTCTTGGCAGGGAGTAATCAAAGCACTCTTATTCTAAATAATCTATCCCCCCTATTATCAGTTCTGTAGACCCCAAGAAATAGAATACAAAGAGAGAAATTGCAGATAAACTTATCTTATCTAATCTAGTCACCACTTGCACCTGAGCCACCAACCAGAAACAATCAATTGGAAACGACAAACAGCGTACGTATATAAATAGGCACACAGGTTCTTTGATTCTCACAGTGGGAACAGGCACCCGGTCGTTTCAGGTGTCCCCGAGAGGGTCGACAATACCACCAGCAGACTCACCCAGAACTGTCCGATACGGATAAGTCACAGATTCATATATATATAAAAAACCAGTGAACTTACCGTTTGTCAATGGAGTTGATCAGGCTCAGAATCGGACAGCACAGAACAATCTAGCGGGTAGTTGGGCGTCGGCCCCCCGAGGGGTCCCGAACCCTCAAATGAGAATCGCTTCCAGTCATGGCACCACTGTTAAGGGAAATACTTTTTTGTCCCTTACTTCAATTGATTGTCTCTGTCCAAATTAGATTTGAGTGTATGCGTCGACGCTAAGAACTCCAGACCACACAGAATGTTGCTGGTTTGAAATCCTATACACTTCTCTTTATTTTCAGGAAGCACTGTCTCATTTTAATTCTCTGATTTAGGAGTGATTTAGGAGTGGTTATCAAATCACATGTATCTCCATACCATATTATAACTGGATGTCCAGAGTATATAACCTTTTTTGGACATGGAGCATAAATTTATCAAATCACAAAACAGGATATATGTATACAATAGGTTTCTTTTGCATCTGCGCAGTCTTATTCAGGTGTTGGCTGACTAATATTCTCTTCGTCATTCAAAACAGGAACTAGGTGCTTCTGTCTGAAGGCCTATCTTGCGTAAGCTGTTCCAAGCAAATGCAGTCTTGTTACGTTATCTGGATAAGATGATTGTTAAATGCATAACATAAGATGTAACAGATAAGATGTAACAAATTTCTATGTTTTTTCTTATTGCTCACCTTCACAATTGTACTTCATGTTAATGGTAAATTTGAGTCGATATGTTTTACTTTTATTTATAAAAAAATCCAAAAGTTAATGAAAATTTGAAAAAATTCACTGTTTTCTAAATTTGAATCTCTCTGCTTTTAAGGGTCGTGTGAACGGGTCCGCACCTATTCCGCAAATTTGCGGAATAGGGGCGGGCCCGTTCACCTCTATGGGTGGCACACTATCTTGCTGAGCCGTGGCTCAGCAAGAAAAGATAGAACATGTCCTATACTTGTCCGTACGCACGGACAAGTATAGGCATTTTCAATGGGGCCGCCCGGCGTGTGTTCCGAGCGCTGCGGAACACACGCCGGGCGGCCCCCATATTTTTGCGGGTCCGCAGTAATGTGGACCCGCAAAAATATGACCGTCTGAACGGGGCCTAAGACAGATAGTGATACCCCATAAAATATTCATTAATTGACCTTCCCCATATGTCTACTTTATGTTGGCATCATTTTGGTAGTGTAATTTTATTTTTTTAGGACATTAGAAGGTTTAGAATTTTAGAAGAAATTTTTGCAAATTTGCTAAATCAACTTTTTTAAGGACCAGTTCAGTTCTGAAGTCAGTTTGTGAGGCTTACATAATAGAAACCTCCCATGAATGACCCCATTTTAGAAATTGCACCCCTAAAACTGTTCAAAACAGTTTTTATAAATGTTGTTAACCCTTTAAGTATTCCACAGGAATTAAAGCAAAATAGATGTGAAATTTCAAAATTGCACTTTTTTGCAGATTTTCCATTTTAATAATTTTTTTCCTATAACGCATCAAGAGTTAACAACAAAATAAAACTCAATATTTATTACCCCAATTCTGCAGTTTGCAGAAACTCCCCCCATGTGGTCGTAAACTGTTATTTGGGGATATGCCAGGGCTCAGAAGGTGAGGAGCAGCATCTGCATTTTCTAACATGGAATTTTCTGTCATGGTTTTTAAGAGCGATAACTTTTTAATTTTTTGTAGACTTTTGCGGGGCAAGCTGTGCTTTTTAATGGCACCATTTTGGGGTACATCTGGCTTTCTGATCACTTTTTAATCTCATTTTTGGGAGGTTAGGTCACAAAAAAGCAGTTTAGGGGCATTTTTCTATATTTTTTTTTACACCGTTCACTTGATGGGGTAGATCATGTGATATTTTTGTAGAGCCAATTGTTACGGACGCAACAATACTAAATATGTCTATTTTTTATTATTTTTTTAGGTTTTACACAAAAAGAGCATTTTTAGAAAAAAAATAATGTTTTTGTGTTGCAATTTTTTAAGAGCCATATTTGTTTTCATTTTTCTGGCTATGATCTTTTGTGGGGGCTCATTTTTTGCAGCATGAGGTGACGTGTTTATTGCTACCATTTTGGGATATATACGACTTTTTGATTGATATTATGTTTTATGAGAGGTGAGGTCATTAAAAAACTTGTGTTGGTGTAACTTTTTTTTTTCTTACGCGTTTAACTGATGGGGTAGATCATGTGATATTTTTATAGAGCCGGTCGTTGTGGATCGCGGAGATACCAAATATGTCTATTTTATTTATTTATTTTTATTTGTAACTTTTTTTAATAACATATTTGGAGGAAAATTATTTTTTTTATATGTGATTTTTTTTTGATAATGCTCTTTATTTTTTTTTTTTTTTTTTTATTTTTAATTTTACACTTTGTGTCCCCCATAAGGTCATACAAGACCTCAGGGGGACATTTAACTTTACTTTTTTTTTTTTCACTATTAATTTCTCCTGTAACTGGGGCTGACATAGTAGCCCCAGTTACAGTGGAAATGCACCCCCAGAGAGGCTGTACAGCATAATACTATACTGTACAGCCTCAGTGCAGGGCTGATCGGGTCTATGAAAGACCCGTCAGCTCCTGCACGCTCCCGGCCCCGCAATCACGTGACCGCCGGGCCGGAACAGGAAGCGCAATAGCGCTCGGTGAGCGCTGTGTATACAGCAATCTAGAAGGCAGGGAACCCTGGGAACTGACAGCAGGTACCCCACTGTGCAGCTGCACGATTAGCATGCAGCTGCTATCTCTGAATGGACGTTCAGAAACGTCCATTCAGAGATATGTAACCACTTCCCAGACATTTATAGTCTATGGGCGGACGGGAAGTGGTTAAAGGGAATGTGCCATCGAAAAATGACATCACTTTTTATGTTTAACATATTTTAAAATAACATTTGATGTAACTTTTTAGATTTAAACTAAAACAAAAATCCTACAGCTTTAGCTCTGGCCACTATGTCTAATAATTGGAGCCATTTCTTGGTTTGTACAGATTACTGCACTTAACTCTTTCTAATCCTGTCTGTAATGATATCACCTCTGTGTTTGTAAAACTTATCTTTTCTTTCCTTGTACAGTGACCTCTACACAGGTCACAGAGCATGTCTAGAAGACTCTCCCATAGAAATCAGTGAGGTCCACTCCTGATGATTGTGTATATGGACCATGGGGCTGCTCTAAAGCAATTTTTTAACGTTTTGTAAATGTTCTTAAGAACAGCTCAGGCAAAGTGGGCCACCCCCATAATAATGTTCAGGAAATAAAATAAAAAAATCTACAATTAGAAAATAAAAACAGATAAGAAAAATGTGTTACTATCTTTAACTGGTTGGTTTTAACTGGCAGATAAAATGTTTGGTGACAAATTTTGTTTAACAAAAATAAAAAAAAGACATATTAGGTATCTCCGCATCCATAATGACTGGATCCACGCCGTCAGGTGAATGCTGTAAAACAATAAAAATAAAAACTGTGCCAAAACAGTCATTTTT
The DNA here is from genome assembly GCA_900303285.1 of Rhinella marina. NCBI lineage: Eukaryota > Metazoa > Chordata > Amphibia > Anura > Bufonidae > Rhinella > Rhinella marina. Next base: position 9,179 of record ONZH01002558.1, read on the forward strand.
GGTCACCTTGCCCAAGATAGTGCCAATGAACAAGTCACCTCATCCTGCAAAAAACAAGCCCTCACTTCGACAATCGGCCAAAAAAAATAAATATTATTCTCAAAAAATGGCAACACAAAAACAAGATTTATTTCTTTTCAAAAATGCTTTTACTGTGTAAAACTTAACAAAAATTAGACATATTAGGTATCTCCACATCCATAACAACCTGCTCTATAAACATAATATAAATATGACATGGTCTACCCTGTCAGATGAAATCTGTAAATAGAAGGAAATAAAAACAGTGGCAGAACAGTCATTTTTTTGGTCACCTCGCCATGCGTAATATCGAGCGATCAAAAAGTCATATGTACCCCAAAATGGTATCAATGAAAATGTCACCTCATCCTGCAAAAAATGAGCCCCTTTAAGCGACAATCATCCAGAAAATAAAACAAGTATAGCTTTCAGAAAATGGCAAATCAAAAACATAAGTTTTCTTTATAAAAATGCTTTGTATAAAAGTGGTAAAACATAAAAAATACAGTACAGACCAAAAGTTTGGACACACCTTCTCATTCAAAGAGTTTTCTGTATTTTCATGAGATTTTTGAGATCTTTGGTTCCAACCACCGTGTCTTTGTGTGACGCAGAAAAGGTGAACGGATGGACTCTACATGCCTGGTTCCCACCGTGAAGCATGGAGGAGGAGGTGTGATGTGTGGGGGTGCTTTGCTGATGACAATGTTGGGGATTTATTCAAAATTGAAGGCATACTGAACCAGCATGGCTACCACAGCATCTTGCAGCGGCATGCTATTCCATCCGGTTTGCGTTTAGTTGGACCATCATTTATTTATCAACAGGACAATGACCCCAAACACACCTCCAGACTGTGTAAGGGCTATTTGACCAAGAAGGAGAGTGATGGGGTGCTACGCCAGATGACCTGGCCTCCATAGTCACCAGACCTGAGCAGAGTGAAGGCAAAAAGGCCAACAAGTGCTAAGCATCTCTGGGAACTCCTTCAAGACTGTTGGAATACCATTTCAGGTGACTACCTCTTGAAGCTTATCAAGAGAATGCCAAGAGTGTGCAAAGCAGTAATCAAAGCAAAAGGTGGCTACTTTGAAGAACCTAGAATATAAGGCATATTTTCAGTTGTTTCATACTTTTTTGTTAAGTATATAATTCCACATGTGTCAATACATAGTTTTGATGCCTTTAGTGTGAATCTACAATTTTCATGGTCATGAAAATACAGAAAACTCTTTGAATGAGAAGGTGTGTCCAAACTTTTGGTCTGTACTGTATTTTTTATGTTTTACCACTTTTATACAAAGCATTCTTACTGCACTGAGTGCGCTGCAAAAACACAACCCAAAAAGCAGTGACAGAATTGCTGCCTTACTATAATTAAATCTAAAGAATTAAGCAAAGCCTCGATGGCTAGGCAATGCATGTGATTTCTTTAGTAGAACATGTCAATTCTTAATAGATTATTACATAAAATAATTAGAATTCATTAATATGACATGTGTGATGCCTCAAGCATTAAAGGATTTAAAGAGGACCTTTCACCACTCCTGACATGCCTGTTTTAATAGCTCCATGCATTCCCCACATACTAACAATTCTGGAACATCTATTCTTATGGTTCTATGTTGTGCCATTTATTATTTGCACTAGAAGTTATGAATGAATTGCAATTTGTCTTCATAAAGGAACAGAGGGGAGGTAGCCAATTGGGGGTGTGTACCTGCACAGTCTGACTCTAGCCAATCAGTGCTGCCATGTTCAGACTGTGCAGATACACCCCCCAACTTGTTACCTCCCCTCTGTTCCCTTACTGAAGACAAATAGCAATTCATTCATAACTTCTAGTGCAAATAATAAAGGAATGGCACAACATACAGACATAAGAATAGATGTTCCAGACTTGTTATTACATGGGGAGTGCATGAAGCTATTAAAACAGGCATGTCAGGAGTGGTGAAAGGTCCTCTTTAAATACTAATGAACCATTCTCAATATAGGTCATTAGTATCTGATCAGTGGGGGTCTGACTTCTGGCACCGCTGTCAATCAGCTGTTTGAAGAACCCATGACATTTAGGTGAATGTCATGATCTTTTCATAGGCTTGTGTAACAATAGCCACGCAATCCTTGTGCATCATTCAAGTGAATGGGATTGAATTACACTGCCAAGCACAACTTCTATAGAATGTATGGTGCTCTGCTTGGTATAGGATAAAGTGGCCACAGCATTTGTCCAAGCACAGTGGCCCCTTCAAACAGATGATTAGCGGAGGTGCCAGAAATGTCTGATAGATGTGGCAGAGAATTAATGGAAAGGTGCATGGTTCTCTGCTTTCACATATTTAGGAGTTACCAAAAGAGTCAAGCAAGCATGCTGGAGATAGGTGCATATCCCAGAGGTGGATCCTACTTCTATCAGACATTTATGGTTTACCCTGTGAATATACCATACAGGTTTAATATATGAATACTGCTTTAGTCCTTTCAGCCCCAGCGGCCTTTTCATTTTCTTTTTTCACTCCCTACCTTTTTCGGGGCCATAACTTTTTAGTTTTTCCGTTTACATAGCCATATGAGGCTAATTCCACCATTTAGTATTGCACACAATATAGTGGGGACCTGGAAAGAAATTCCAAATGTGGTGAAAAAAATCCAATTCTGCACAGTTTTATGAATTTTGTTTTCACGGAGTTCCGTATGCAGTAAAACTGACCTGTTACTTTTATTCTTCAGGTCAGTATGATTACAGCAATTCCAAGATGTATAGTTTTTCTTGAGTTTTAATACTGAAAAAAAAAAACCTTGAAAAAAAATATTTTTTTGTTTTTGTCACCATATTCTGACTATTGAAGTGACCAAAAATGGTGAATTGGCTATTTTGACTTCTTCCATTTTTCCATTTGTGGTATGGGATAAATATTTTTTTATTTTAATAGTACAGTAACAAGCAGAAATGCTCATAATATGTATTTTTATTTGTTTTGTTTAATTGTTTCTTAAAACAATTATTTATTTTTTTACACTTTTATTATAGTTTCCATAGAGAACTATAACAAGCAATCATCAGATTGCTACTCTCATAGACTCCAATGCATTAGCATTAAACTATGTAACACACTTGCAATGAAACCCCCCACTCAAAAAGTGCACGCTTCCAGGTTTTTACGTTAGCAGGTTAGTATCATCAATGTTATCGTCTATTGCATTAGTCCCTGGTTTCTGCTGTTTAAAATCGTGAGTGGGCACCATCTTAAAAGTCCCATCCAGTGTCGTAAGGTGCTGGTTGGGAAGGGGTTAAAGTGTTGCAAAATTAAGTAAGAAATTCATATTTCAAGAAGTAGAATTCAGAAAGTGATATGACATTGTGGGTTAACAAGAATCACCAAATTTTCATCCTTGAGGAGCTATAACTAGTGTAATTGATTTTACAAGGACCATTCACTCTATATTAAATATCCAAAGGCAGCAAATATTTGAAGGATATAATATTTGAATTACTGTGGGCTAAAAAAAATTTAATATATTGTATAATTCCTTCTCTCATTTGTTTAAAAGAATGTAATGTGACTCAAGGTTTCTCAAACTTTTTCATCAACAGTGATGCCAAGGACTTACTAATAAACACATGCAAGCTGTAAAACTTGTAGGTAGGGATAGACACGGATAGTGAGGCCTAACCTAGAACCCAGCTTCCTTTACCTAACTACTTGCAGTGCAAGCCCTAGGAAGGAAGACCGCAACTGGCCGACAGTCCCTATGCTACTAAGGCTCCATTCACACGACCGTATGTATTCCGTGTCCATATAAAAACGGAACAGAAGACATACGGAAAGTCTTCCGTAGTGTTCCGTAATTTTGCAGACCCATTGACTTTAATGGGGCTACGGACGTGTTTTGCGGCCAAGTATAGGACATGTTTCCTTTTTTTTGCGGGAGAACTTCCGTAATATACGGATGTGGAATGCACATGGTATGCATTCCGCATTTTTTTTCTCCTACGGAAAAATGAATGGGTCCGTATGGTCCCGCATTTTATCCGCAAAAATGCGGATAAGATATGTAAATTAACATACGGTCGTGTGAATGGGGCCTAAGGTGTAGAGACAAACACCTACAGACATATTACACAAAGACAGAATTATATGAAAATAGTTCAGAACATGACAGGCTATGCAGTACCAAATGAGAGACAGAGAGTGGTAAGAAGATACGCTGGGGTCAGAGGAACAAGCAATCTAATACACATGGGAACCAGGATCAGAATCTGATAGGTCATGACGGGGTGCTCCATTAGTCAAATCACTTGCACAGAGGAATAGAGCAGCTGAGCAATTAGCCTACTACTTGTCTGCTCCAGCACACATCCACTGTGGGGAGAATGAGCATTGCATGTCGTTGTTAAGGACGCTATCACATTACCAGGAACCGTGGCTTAGCAGTGCATCTCTCTAGGTGCAGTTGCGTCGAGGCTGGAGATCTCGCCACTGGAGACGGAACAGGTAAAATTGCGACTCTAATACACAGTACAAAAAAAAAAAAAAAACGCCACAGCACAGCTTCCATATTACCCCAAAAGGTTCCCACCAAAGACCACCAAGGAGTGGAGGGAATAACCTCTAGCCTTATTAAATACCTCAGTGCAGCACAGCATACCCCCCAGCAGCACCAAATACCATAAAGCGCAGAAAATACCTGCTCAGCAACACACAAAAAAAAAAATACCAAGCGCAGCACAAAATACTCAAACTGTGCTAAATACCACAATGCAGCATACAATGCCTCTCTACCAGTAAGACATACCACAGTAGAGAAAACCGCATCAGAGTAAATAAAAAAAAAATACAACGCAACCGTCCAACATAGAAAATGCAGAATACATTACATACTAAAGGGATGCGAGTGATGTCATGATTACCACAGTTGCTAGTATTGCTTCTGTTTGAAATCCAAATCACTACAAAAGCATGGCCTGATGCAGTACTGTTTCATATAAAAGTGATGTTATTAATGTAATGTGAAGCCATGCTTTCTTGATGATTTAGGGTAGGAATAAAAGGGATGAAAGAAATGATAATCATGACATCACTTGAAATTGCCAGTTATGTTTGAAAATAAAATCAATGTGTCCTTCTTCAGAATAGAACTAAGGAGGTGAGTCCTACTTTCAGTGCACTGCCTACCCTACTCCTTCCTCCTCTTGCTGCATGAATTGCAAAAAAGAGGAGATATTGATTGCCAGTAGAGCAAGTGAAGTTGTAAACCACAGCAGGGGCGGACATACCGCGGTGCAGCCGGTTCGGCTGCACCGGGGCCCGGGACCGGAGGGGGGCCCTTTCTTCCCGGCGCAGGATAGAGATGATGAGCGCTTCCATTTTGGAAGCGCTCATCTACTATATTCATCCTGTATCGCCGTCCTTAGGACGGCGAAACAGATGGAATAATGCGGGGCAAGGGAGGGAGAGGCGTGTCCCTTCCCCCGTTACTCCTTGATAGGCCTGCAGGCACTGAGGCCTGGTAGCCTATGCAGGAAGGCCGGCAACAGGCGGCGCGATGAACGTCATCGCGCCGCCTGAAGCCCGTACAGCGCGGGACACCAGTGCCCGGAAGGAGGCCTGCATCCGTGGCTGACAGAGGCAGAGGAGGTAAGTATAACTGTTAATTTTTTTTTTAATTTAAGTGGCAGCTGCAGTGGGGCACTATGGGGGAAGGAGCACTATGGAGGAGAGGCACTATGGGGGCCACCTTTGGAGGGGGAGCAGCAATGGAGAAGGAACACTCATGGGGGCCACTAATGGAGGAGGAGCACTTATGGGGGGCCACTATGGGAGGAGCAGTGGGGCCACTATGGGGAAGGGAAGGGCCAGGAGCACTATGGGGGCCACTATGGAGAAGGAACACTATGGGGGCTACTATGGAGGAGGAGCACTATGGGGGGCCACTATGGAGGGGGAGCACTATGGGGGGGCCACTATGGAGGGGAGCACTATGGGGGGCCACTATGGAGAAGGAACACTATGGGGGCTACTATGGAGGAGGAGCACTAATGGGGGGCCACTATGGAGGAGGAGCACTATGGAGGGGGAGCACTATGGGGGGCCACTATGGAGGGGAGCACTATGGAGGGGGAGCACTATGGGGGGCCACTATGGAGGGGAGCACTATGGGGGGCCACTATGGAGGGGGAGCACTATGGGGGCCACCATGGAGGGGGAGCACTATGGGGGGCCACTATGGAGGGGGAGCCACTATGGGGGAGGAAGCACTATGGGGGGCCACTATGGAGAAGGAACACTATGGGGGCTACTATGGAGGAGGAGCACTATGGGGGGCCACTATGGAGGGGGAGCACTAGGGGGGGCCACTATGGGGGCCACTATGGAGGGGGAGCACTATGGGGGAGGAGCACTATGGGGGCCACTATGGAGGAGGAAGCACTATGGGGGGCCACTATGGAGGAGGAGCATTATGGGGGCTACTATGGAGGAGGAGCACATGGGGGGCCACTATGGAGGAGGAGCACTATGGAGGAGAGCACTATGGGGGGCCACTATGGAGGAGGAGCACTATGGGGGGCCACTATGGAGGAGGAGCACTATGGGGGGCCACTATGGAGGAGGAGCACTATGGGGGCCACTATGGAGGGGGAGCATTATGGGGGGCACTCTGGAGGAGGAGGACGACTATGGGGGCCCTATATATATACTGGCACTATGGAGGGCGAGGATCACTAATGGGGCCCTATCTTATATTCTGGCAGACATGGGGGCACTATGGAGAAGGGGGGAGAGGAGCACTATTGGGTCATTGTATTAGGGGCACTAAGAGGGTTTTTTGGGTACATAGTAGGGGGCATTGGCACATTATGAGGGCACTATGGGGACATTGGCTGGCCGGGGGCACTAATTATTTCTATTGTTGGGACTAATTACTATCAGCTTAGCAACAGTTATTTTTGGGGAACATTTTGGTTATAATTTAGTGTCAGGGACACTTTCCTGGGTGCAGTTATTTTAATTAACTGAAGGCAGGTAGTATTTGAGGGGGACTGTTTCTGCAGTATAGTTTTGGGGAGCACAGCGGGCACAGTATTGGGAGTGGCAGGATGAGGAGTTCAAGAAGGTGGAAGAATGATAGAAAAGTAGGAATCTAAGATGTCTATTTGTCAAACTCCACAGAGAGAAGAGATGGCTGGAAGAAATCATCATGGCGGTCTGGTCTGAAAGGAAAAGATGAGGAAAGAGAACATCTACATCTAAGAAGACGTCACTGGATGTAGGAGGTATGTGGACCTGTATTAGGCTACTTTCACATCTGAGTTGGTGATTCTGGCAGGCTGGTCCAGCAAGAGAACAGCCTTCTGGAATTCACCGGCTCTGGCACTGCTGGATGCAGACAGAATGCCCGCCGGCCCCATTAACTATAATGGGGTCAGGCAGAGATCCGGCCACAATCTGGCAAAAATGCAGAGAATCAGCAGGACACAAACCTCTGCATGACTGAGTCTGTGTCCGGCCAATTTCTTGCATTCTCTGCCAAATCAGGTGGCCGGAGCAAGTAGTGCTGAACCACAGTGCATAGTGGCACCTTGTATAGTTCTGTGCACTGCCAATGCATATTGATAGCGCATGAAACTGTCATCTGAATTCTATTTGAGGACCTGAACCTCACCTGCAATGTTCTAAAAGGTTAAAGAAACATTAAACTCTAAAAAAGAAGTATAACATGCTCAGAAAAGTTTGTTTTTAGTTCTTTCTTCATGGACATCTGTAAACTGCTGTAGAAGGTTAACAAATATCCTGCAGTTACAGAGGTGTCTACATTCTTCCTGACTCTCTATCTTTGACTGGACACTAACTCTCTGCATTAGCATGAACTCAAAGGCAAACAGGACGTTTGGGAGAGGGATGGTGCTTAACACTATATTCACTTCAATAGACATTCAGAGCACTATGAAAATGCTGCAAAACATCAGCATCTTATTACAACCCCCCCACCCCCCCTCCCCATTACCCCTCTATATGGGTTCTGGAATACTAGAAAATACCAGGCCACTAACACTACAGAAAGTGCTACTAAGGTTTTCCAGGTGCCTAAATGTCAAGTTTGCATATATGACTAGGAAAGATTTCTCACTGTCTGGCTAGGCAAATTTGGCATTCATCAGTGTTGGATAACGATTACAAGTCTTGTGGAGCTATGCACATAATGTCAATATAATGCTATTCTTACATTATGCAAGCAACCCAGCTTTCCCATGACACTTAGGCTACATTCACACGACCGTATGTGTTTTGCGGTCAGCAAATTGCGGATCCGCAAAACACGGATACCGGCTGTGTGAATGTAGCCGGCCCTATGATAGAACTGCCTATTCTTGTCCACGATTGCGGACAAGAATAGGACATGCTCTATATTTTTTGCGGGGCCGCGGATCGGACCTGCGGATGCGGACAGCACATTGTGTGCCGTCCACATCTTTTGCGGCTCCATTGAAATGAATGGGTCCGCACCCGTTCCGCAAAATTGCGGAACGGATGCGGACCCAAAACTACGGTCGTGTGAATGTAGCCTTAGAGGCAAATCTGCCTACCTATGGCCTTATCTAGGAGTAAGGAAGGTGCTGTGTTTACTACAGATCCACATGGTGGTAACCTAGCATGGTGGTAAGGCAAATCTACCTAGCTATGGCACTATCTAGGAGTGAGGAAGGGGATTTATCTTGGTAGATTTAGCATTTTTCATTCTATTACATCTCTACATGGTTGTATCTCAGCTTTCCCAGGCTCAAAACACTTGTTTTAGCATCCAGAGGATAGATGTACGTAGCATTTGGAATCTGAGAGAAAACAACTGAAATACTAGTCCAAACTCTGTGTCAGGGCACCCCCACGTAGTTAATTTTTTTTACTTTAGTAAAATAGCATACATTTATCTTACAATACGCAGGGTAGCGGATGATAATATCTGTGAATGATAACGTAATATAGAAGGCAAAAATCTATTGTTTCATCTCCCCAACTGTTACAGGCGGGACAGTACATATCTTTCACGGCCCACTGGGTCAATGTTTTTTGTGGCAGCTGAAAGGCAGCACCCTACAACATGAATAGTTCCTTTTGACACCCCGTCCTCATGATTGCATTGGGCTGGCTCCCACAGCACGCACTTATCCACCTCCTCCATGGACACTCTCCCATCTACAATAGCAGCATGGGACCAGGAGTGCTAACACCTAGCATGGCAGCACCCCAGCAACATGGCCAGGAGAGGTCCATTTGATCCCCATCCCCACTTTACCCACAATTACTTCAGGAAAGCTCCCACAGCAGGCACTCATCCATCTCCTCCATGCATGGAGAGTCTTCCATTTCCAAAAGCAGCATGGGACCAGGAGCGCTAACACCTGGCAAGGCAACACCCCAACAACATGACCAGGACAGGTCATTTTGACCTCCCAATCCCCCTTACCCACTAGTTCATAGGGACAGCTGCTGGTCACGTGACTGCATCAGCGCTTATAGTGCTTACAGCTTGGTACTGCCGAGCCCCACATTTCCAAATGCTCCTTCTTCTCACTGAACCACCAATGTTCAATTATGTGTAGTAATTAATTTTGCAATTATTTAATACCTATCATCAGTTCATGGATGTTATTGTATGGGTGACAGTTTTGTGTACAGCGCCCCATTTTCTACATTCATTATTATTCTATACTAATTAGCCCACACCTCTGGGCAAATCTGGGACCTCCCCTACCCCATCACCTATGTTTTTGGCAGTTTTTCTGTGTATTTAAATGTCCAGTGTGCACATGTTTTCATGTAGCAGTTTTCCTGTACCTGATGAAGGGGTCTAAACGCCCGAAATGCGTTGTACTACTTGCTAATAAAGATCCGAACCAGAACCAGAAGCAATAACACCCAGTGAGGCAACGCCCCAGCATCTTGGCCATCCTTTTTACCCCCCAACCTCCCATAGCAGGCACTTATCCACCCCCTCCATGGACAATCTCTGTCGTTTTTCTTGCCCATCCTCCAGTGTCATCTCAGAGAGGGTTTTCAGACCAAGATGTCCACCGCCAGTGTCCAAAACATCACGTCAAAAAGGACATAGCCTGGATTTAGGAGGACTTTCACACTCCTCCTGCTGAGGCCAATGAATAGTTCTGCCCCATCTTGCCACCTTGTGTCACGCTCGGGTGTGGGGGGAAAAGCCACACCGAGCGTATGAGGGATGGGAACCGACAAAACCAGGGAACTGGTCACCTCCTGCAGGGGACCCTAAGACTAGGCCCTAGCTGGCTACCAGTATGAACTAACCCGGGTGGTAGGAAAGCTCATACACAGGAACCTAATCTGAGTAAACCCTAGAACACCCTGCAGTCTAATGACACAAGAGAGTAACCTGTTCCTCCAAGCGTAAGGAGGAACAGGAGACTCAAACAGGAATAACCAAAGGAAGGGAAAATACTTAACTTTAAGTAGAACTCAGCAACAGGATCTCAGCCGAGATCCACACCACTCTCAACAGGTATGTAGCAGATATAAACCGCAAGGGATACTGGGAGAGGAAGAGGTAAGTAGGAGACAGCTAATTGCCCAGCGGCAACAGCTGAGGGAAAGGGGTGTGGAGAACAGCACCCAAACCACAGGGAATAGCCTGTCAAACCTGTCACTTAGAAAGCCGCGCAGAACGTCTGATTCCAGACGCAAGACCACTCGTGACATTACCCCCCCTTTTACGGGTGACCTCCGGGCACCCAGGACCAACTTTATCAGGGTGACATCTGTGAAAGGCTTTTATCAAACGACTGGCATTCACGTCAGATGCCGGTACCCATGACCTCTCCTCAGGACCATAACCCTTCCAATGAACCAGATATTGAAGGGTCCCACGAAGAACTCGAGAATCAATGATCTTGACAATCTGAAATTCCAAATTACCATCCACCAAGACAGGCGCGGGTGGCAAGGGAGATGGCTCCAGAGGTTCAACATACCTCTTCAACAAACATCTGTGAAACACATTATGGATTTTCAGGGCCTGCGGAAGTTCAAGACGAAATGCTACAGGATTAATAATGGCCGTGATTTTATATGGGCCAATAAATCTTGGACCCAACTTCCATGAAGGAACTTTCAACTTAATGTTCCTAGTAGACAGCCACACAGAATCACCCACATTTAGGTCCGGACCATTCATGCGTCTCCTGTCAGCCACACGTTTGTACTTGTTACCCATATTTATCAAGTTACTTTGAATTTTTCGCCATATGGAAGACAATGATGACGAAAAACGTTCTTCCTCAGGAATACCAGAAGTATCAAAACCACAAAATGTGCCAAACTGCGGGTGAAAGCCATATGCACCAAAAAATGGTGACTTACCAGTGGAGTCCTGTCTGCGATTATTTATGGCAAACTCAGCCAGAGACAAAAACGAGGACCACTCCTCCTGGTTCTCAGAGACAAAGCATCTCAAATAAGTCTCCAGATTCTGATTGGTACGCTCAGTCTGTCCATTCGTCTGGGGATGAAAGGCAGAGGAGAAAGACAGTTGTACCCCGAGCCGAGTACAGAACGCCCTCCAGAATCTGGACACAAACTGAGTCCCACGATCAGAGACAACGTCAGTGGGAATGCCATGAAGTTTCACAATATTGTCAACAAACACTTGTGCAAGAGTTTTAGCATTGGGGAGTCCAGGTAATGCAATAAAGTGCGCCATTTTACTAAAACGATCTACAACCACCAGAATAACTGTCTTACCAGACGACTCAGGCAGATCAGTGATGAAGTCCATGGATAGGTGAGTCCATGGTCTGGACGGGATGGGTAATGGAAGTAGGGGTCCAGAGGGACGAGTATGTGTCACCTTAGAGCGTGCGCAGACACTACAGGCTGACACATATTCCTCAACACACTTATGCAGACCTGGCCACCAGAATCTACGAGAGATGAGGTCGACAGTGGATTTACTCCCAGGGTGTCCCGCAAGCACCGAAGAATGATGCTCCTCAAAAACCTTATAACGCAAATCAGAAGGAACAAACAACTTCCCGGGAGGGCAAGACTCCGGCGCATCTCCCTGGGCCTCAAGCACTTTAGCCTCAAGATCAGGGTAAAGAGCGGATATCACCACTCCTTCAGACAGTATAGGGCTAGGATCTTCAAAATCACCACCCCCGGGAAAACTACGTGACAAGGCATCCGCCTTCACATTCTTAACCCCAGGACGGTATGTGACAATGAAATTGAATCTGGTGAAGAACAAAGACCATCTGGCCTGCCTCGGATTAAGTCGTCTAGCCGACTCCAGGTAAGCCAGATTTTTGTGATCAGTGAATACCGTGATTGGATGATTCGCCCCTTCCAACCAATGACGCCATTCCTCAAAAGCCAACTTAATGGCCAGTAACTCTCGGTTACCCACATCATAATTTCTCTCCGCCACAGAGAGTTTCTTCGAAAAAAAAGCACATGGGCGCCATTTACCAGGTGACGGGCCCTGTGATAACACAGCTCCTACCCCCACATCGGATGCGTCAACCTCCACAATGAAAGGTTGTGACACATCTGGCTGCACCAATATAGGGGCAGAAGAAAAGCACTCCTTTACAGCAGAGAAGGCTTGCAATGCTGCATCAGACCACACAGAGACATCCGTCCCTTTCTTAGTCATGTCAGTTAAGGGTTTAACCATAGTCGAATAGTTCTTAATAAATTTTCGGTAATAGTTGGTGAACCCCAAAAATCGCATAAGAGCCTTCAGATTTTCAGGTCGGTCCCAGTTCAGAACAGCACAGACCTTCTCTGGATCCATACGAAAACCTGAAGATGAAAGCAGGTATCCTAAGAATTGCACCTCATGTACAGCAAAAGCACATTTCTCTAATTTTGCATACAACTTGTTATCTCTTAAGATTTGCAACACCTGCCTCACGTGATCCTGATGTGTCACAATATCTGGAGAATAGATTAGTATGTCATCCAAATACACGACTACAAACCTCCCCACAAGATGATGAAAAATGTCATTAACAAAATGCTGGAAGACAGCAGGAGCATTGGTCAACCCAAAAGGCATGACCAGGTTCTCAAAGTGGCCCTCAGGAGTGTTAAAGGCCGTCTTCCATTCATCCCCTTCCTTGATCCTGACCAGATTATATGCCCCCCTTAAGTCCAACTTGGAGAACACCTTGGCATCCACAATCTGGTTAAACAAGTCAGGAATCAAAGGAAGGGGGTACGGATCACGGACAGTAATCCTATTGAGTTCACGGAAATCCAGACATGGCCTAAGGGATCCGTCCTTTTTTTTAACAAAAAAGAACCCTGCTGCCACAGGAGATTTGGAAGGCCTAATATGTCCTTTGGCCAAACTCTCAGCAATATATTCCTTCATGGCCGTTCTCTCAGGTCCAGAAAGGTTATACAGCCTAGATTTAGGCAATCTTGTTCCAGGGATAAGATTGATAGGACAATCGTATTCCCGGTGAGGCGGTAAATCCTGACATCCACCTTCAGAAAATACATCAGAGAAATCCGATATAAAAGAAGGAAGAGTCTTAGTGGTTAAAGCAGAAAAAGATGTATTAAGGCAATTGTCAACACAATAATCGCCCCAATCCACAATTTGTCTAGTATGCCAGTCAATGGACGGATTATGTTTGCTTAACCACGGTAAACCCAGAACCACAGGAGCAGGAAGACCTTCCAACACAAAACATGAAATAAGCTCCTGATGAAATTCACCCACTCTTAATTTGATATCATGCACCATCTGAGACAAACACTTCTGAGAGAGAGGTGAAGAATCAATGGCAAACACAGAAATCCTCTTATCCAAAGAACTTGGTGACAATCCATGCATACGGACAAACTGAGCATCAATCAAGTTCACCCCTGCCCCGCTGTCAATAAACACCTCAATTTTCACAACCTTTGATTCTAGCGCCACCTCGGCAGTCAGGAGAAAACGGGTACTGCAGGATGAAGACAAATGCACATTTTCAGTCTCCCTACCCACTCCACCAAGAGTGAGATGAGAATTCAACGCCCCCTTTTCTTTTCTCTCCTTTAGAGATAGGAAGCATGGACATACATTGATAAAGTGTCCTTTCTGACCACAGAAAAAACACACACCCTTTTTATTACCAAGATGTTTACGGGTGGCTACAGGAGTGGCTCCCCCTAATTGCATAGGTGCATCCCCGGACATCAACCTAGGGGAATATTCACCCAAAGTATCATAGGAAGCTGGTACACTATGTGATAGTACGTCCTGAGAGCGGGGGCCCCTAGATCGCTCTCTCAGTCGCCTATCCATGCGTACAGCAAGAGACATAGCGGCTTCCAAAGACACAGGGGTTTCCTGAAAGGCCAAAGCGTCCTTCAGCCTTTCAGACAAACCTTGACAGAATTGGCTACGTAAAGCCGGATCGTTCCATTCAGTATTGGTCGCCCACCTCCGAAACTCAGAGCAATAAGTCTCAACCGGCCGCTCACCCTGACAAAGGTTACGTATCTGGGTCTCCGCCAGGGAGATACGATCCGGGTCATCATAGATAATCCCTAGGGTCTTGAAAAATTCATCTACCGACCGGAGAGACAGCGAACCGGCCGGTAGAGAAAAGGCCCATGACTGTGCATCCCCTTTAAGCAGCGAGATGACCACACCAACCTTCTGTTCCTCATTACCAGAAGAATGTGGACGCAGTCTGAAATACAATTTGCACGCCTCCCTAAATAGAACAAAATTATCACATTCCCCAGAAAATCTATCCGGGAGGGGGACCTTAGGCTCCAAACAGGCCTGACACTCAGCACCCCCAGAACCACCAGCCTGTGGTCTCTGAATCTGGTTGCGGATGTCAGCCACCTCCAAGCTGAGTCCCTGCAGCCGTTCAGCCAGTGTAGCAATAGCATCCATGTCAGCACAAAAATGACATAAATTTTTGTTAGCGGCGGTTTATAATGTCACGCTCGGGTGTGGGGGGAAAAGCCACACCGAGCGTATGAGGGATGGGAACGACAAAACCAGGGAACTGGTCACCTCCTGCAGGGGACCCTAAGACTAGGCCCTAGCTGGCTACCAGTATGAACTAACCCGGGTGGTAGGAAAGCTCATACACAGGAACCTAATCTGAGTAAACCCTAGAACACCCTGCAGTCTAATGACACAAGAGAGTAACCTGTTCCTCCAAGCGTAAGGAGGAACAGGAGACTCAAACAGGAATAACCAAAGGAAGGGAAAACACTTAACTTTAAGTAGAACTCAGCAACAGGATTTCAGCCGAGATCCACACCACTCTCAACAGGTATGTAGCAGATATAAACCGCAAGGGATACTGGGAGAGGAAGAGGTAAGTAGGAGACAGCTAATTGCCCAGCGGCAACAGCTGAGTGAAAGGGGTGTGGAGAACAGCACCCAAACCACAGGGAATAGCCTGTCAAACCTGTCACTTAGAAAGCCGCGCAGAACGTCTGATTCCAGACGCAAGACCACTCGTGACACCTTGCCACTGTTGTTATCTGCCTACCTGCTGTCCTGCCTACCATCATGTTGATGATAGAAAAAAAACTTTAACTTTAATTCTATTCTATTTTAAAGAATTCATTTGAAATAATCTTTATATGTTTTTTGACACCATCCGCGTTTAAACACAAGTTAGTTATTTACTTATTTATATTATGAAATGGACTTCTCATTTTAAATTTAAATTAGTTATGTAAATGTAGAGATCATGTGGATATATATATTTTTTAGGTAACCGGATGTACATAATTATTTTATACGGAAATTAGGTATCTTATCAAGTATTCTTATATATTTTTTATATTCGTATTTTTTATATTCGTATTTTTTATATTCATATTTTCATGTTATTTATGTATACGTGGGAACAATTTCCCCTCTTTTCTTCTCTGGGTGGAGTGCTCCAATCCGCGATGCGTTCCACGCTGGAACGCATCCGGAACAGGAAGTACCCAACAAGAAACCTCTATGGACTCAATTTCAACTAATTTTACTTTTTCTTTTTTTCTTGTTGGCACCCTCCTCCCTTTGATCGAGGGATTACTACAATAATAATAATGTTGAGCTGCATACAGTATTTAAGTACCGGTAAGGGGATGCGTTCCACCCTGGAACGCACCCGAAACCGGAAGTGAGGTCCGGGTGTGAGTTCCAGGTGAGAGCGCTCACTAAAAGGTCAACATAACTATAGTTCAGTCCTCCTGCTGGCAAACCCTCATAGTGAGGGTAGGTTATGTGATATTATATTAGTTCTACACAACAAATAGAAACCGGCCGGGTGATGCGTCCCACGCTGGAACGCACCCGGAACCGGAAATGTGGGTTGAACGTGCGTCCCAGCGTGGAACGCACGCAGAAAGAGCGGTAAACCCGCCCCACACTGAAAAGACCACGAGGAAAAGTTTCCATTACCCTCTGGGACTATAAATAAGTGTAAGGTATGTTGATTATATATATATTGTCTGCTCCTGAGGAAGGGGTTTTTACCATACCCCGAAACGCGTTGAGCCGTGTAATTTTGGAATAAAGTTGATGATCAGAAGCCGCGTATGGACTGCGTTCATTGACCTACTACACTACAAGCGATCCTGGCTAGGGGGGTTGTTTGGAACCGAAGGGGTCAGTTGGAGATCTCAACGGTCCACCCCCCCTGTGAAGTAAGTGGTAAAAACTATCACTCTACTCTTCTTCACTTGATTAGTGAGAGTACAACCCATGACTCTATCTCATTGTGAGAATTCTTCTCTGATAATATTGCTACTGGAGCACTGTAAGAAGGGTGTTTGTTTCCTCAAATCTGGGTCCATCCCATTTTTGAATCCACTAAACTACCATCATGTTGCCTGCCTACCATTGTGCTCCGTAAGACTGCTGCGGCTGCCTCCGTTATGCCACTTCCACCATCATGCCACTGCTGCTGCCTGCCTATCAACATGTTCTTTATGGCAATTGCTGCTGCTGCATATACCATATGGCTGCTGCAGTCGATGCTGCCTCAGCTGTTGCTGCTACTTGCTGCTAATACCCTACTACCTCCACTATTAATGCAAAGCATCTGCCACTATTATCACTAACACCTCTACTACTACTATTACTACTACTACCTATAGACAGGCGACCTACTTATGCTGCTATGCTGCTATGCTGCTTATGCTGCCGTTACTATTGTAAGCAAGTGCCTTATTACCCTAACCTTTCCACATCCACACTGCACTGCTGCTGCTCTCAATTAAAAGTGAGAAACTTTATATGCTCGTTCACAACAAACCACTTCTTCTTCTGACAATTAACACTTGTGCTTGTCACTAGAGATGAGCGAGCATGCTCGTCCGAGCTTGGTGCTCGTTCGAGCATTAGGGTACTCGTAAGTTCTCGCTGCTCGGACGAGTATTTCGCCATACTCGAGGAAATGGCAACTTCCGCATCGTGCTTTTTTGGCGCCTAAAAACACAGCCAATCACAAGCCAGGAGACTCTGCGTACCACCCAGCATCACGTGGGGCCCTTACATGTCGATAGCAGGGGTTGGCTGGCCTGATCAGGTGACCCTGGAATATACTACCGACTGGCCGCGGTGCTCGGCTCAGATGCCGTCTGGATGTCGTTAGGGATAGAGCTGCTGCCTTTCAGGGACAGTGTTAGGGCTTGCATTTAGTTGTCTGTTAGGCAGGGATCACCCACAAAGAACCTAACAGCCCTTCTAAGGGCTAGAAGACATTTATTTTTTTGTCACTTGGCTGGCTGGCACTAGTAGTGCAGCTATCGCCATGTATAACCCCCTTTTTTTATGTTATATCTCAGTGATACAAATCCATTGCACATAGCAGTGTGGAACCATTCTGTGTGTCACAGTTCAGTACACTCACTATTTTCTGTCCAGGTGACACTTTCTGTATGTCACCGAATACAACCAAGTCATTTGCTGCCTGTCACGTGTATGGCTTGATCCCAAAAATCTCTGTGCGACATTTGTCTGGGTCGCAGTCTAAATAGCTGCCGTCAGTAGGGTGTCAGTTCGCTCTACGATAGTTTCTGCACGTCATGTTCCCAAAAAAACAAAAATACAAAAAAATATAGAAAAAAAATTAGTTTTTTTGTTGTTTTAGCTGAGTGATACAAATCCATTTCACACAGCTGCGTGTAACCTTTCTGTGTGACACAGATCAGCACACTCACTCCAAACCGTATATACTTTCCAGGTGACACTTTCTGTACGTCACAAAATACAACCAAGTCACCTGCTACCTGTCACGTATATATAGCTTGATCCTAAAAATCTCTGTGCGACATTTGTCTGGGTCGCAGTCTAAATAGCCACCGTCATTAGTGTGTCAGTCAGCTGTACGATAGTTTCTGCACGTCACGTTCCCAAAAAAACAAAACTAAAAGAAAAAATATTAAAAAAAAAAATAGAAAAAAAATAATTTTTTTGGTTGTTTTAGCTGAGTGATACAAATCCATTTCACACATCTGCGTGTAACCTTTCTGTGTGACACAGTTCAGCACACTCACTCCAAACCGTATATACTGTCCAGGTGACACTTTCTGTACGTCACAAAATACAAGCAAGTCACCTGCTACCTGTCACGTATATATAGCTTGATCCTAAAAATCTTTGTGCGACATTTGTCTGGGTCGCAGTCTAAATAGCCACCATCATTAGTGTGTCAGTCAGCTGTACGATAGTTTCTGCACGTCACGTTCCCAAAAAAACAAAACTAAAAGAAAAAAATATTTTAAAAAAAATAGAAAAAAAATAATTTTTTTGGTTGTTTTAGCTGAGTGATACAAATCCATTTCACACAGCTGCGTGTAACCTTTCTGTGTGTCACAGTTCAGCACACTCACTCCAAACCGTATATACTGTCCAGGTGACACTTTCTGTATGTCACAAAATACAACCAAGCCACCTGCTACCTGTCACGTATATATAGCTTGATCCTAAAAATCTCTGTGCGACATTTGTCTGAGTCGCAGTCTAAATAGCCACCGTCATTAGTGTGTCAGTCAGCTGTACGATAGTTTCTGCACGTCACGTTCCCAAAAAAACAAAACTAAAAGAAAAAAATATTAAAAAAAAAAAATAGAAAAAAAATAATTTTTTTTGGTTGTTTTAGCTGAGTGATACAAATCCATTTCACACAGCTGCGTGTAACCTTTCTGTGTGACACAGTTCAGCACACTCACTCCAAACCGTATATACTTTCCAGGTGACACTTTCTGTACGTCACAAAATACAACCAAGTCACTTGCTACCTGTCACGTATATATAGCTTGATCCTAAAAATCTCTGTGCGACATTTGTCTGGGTCGCAGTCTAAATAGCCACCGTCATTAGGTGTCAGTCAGCTGTACGATAGTTTCTGCACGTCACGTTCCCAAAAAAACAAAACTAAAAGAAAAAATATAAAAAAAAGAAATAGAAAAAAAATAATTTTTTTGGTTGTTTTAGCTGAGTGATACAAATCCATTTCACACAGCTGCGTGTAACCTTTCTGTGTGACACAGTTCAGCACACTCACTCCAAACCGTATATACTGTCCAGGTGACACTTTCTGTACGTCACAAAATACAACCAAGTCACTTGCTACCTGTCACGTATATATAGCTTGATCCTAAAAATCTCTGTGCGACATTTGTCTGGGTCGCAGTCTAAATAGCCACCGTCATTAGTGAGTCAGTCAGCTGTACGATAGTTTCTGCACGTCATGTTCCCAAAAAAAAAAAACTAAAAGAAAAAATATTTAACAAAAAAAATAGAAAAAAAATAATTTTTTTTGGTTGTTTTAGCTGAGTGATACAAATCCATTTCACACAGCTGCGTGTAACCTTTCTGTGTGTCACAGTTCAGCACACTCACTCCAAACCGTATATACTGTCCAGGTGACACTTTCTGTACGTCACAAAATACAACCAAGTCACCTGCTACCTGTCACGTATATATAGCTTGATCCTAAAAATCTCTGTGC